>JASDQU010714512.1:17193-43787 GCA_032191745.1 Picea mariana
AGCCATGGTAGCACAGTTTGGTTGGAAGGTCCATTAAATGGATGTGAAGAGTGCCTTCCTCAATGGACATTTGTAGGAATAGGTATAAATGTATCAACCATGGGATTTTCAATTTTTAGGGAAGGATCATTTGGTCTACAAACTAAAGAAGGATTTATATGGTCTAGAGCAAGCACCCAAGGCATGGTCAAAATTGATAGATACTTGGATGAATAGGGATTCCAATGGAGTCCTTCATATTCCAACATGTATGTCAAAAGAGTTGGTAATGATATCATCCTTCTAGTCATATATGTAGATGATATCATTATTACAGATAGTGAGGAAAGTGTTATAACACAGATCAAATACAATATGAGCAACACTTTTGACATGACTGGTTTAGGCCTCCTACACTACTCTCTAGGTGTAGAAGTCTGGAAAATAGGTATCAACATTTTTTCTCACAACAAAATATTCCAAGAGTTTTATTCATATGTTCAAAATGAAAGATTTCAAAATATTGTCTACACCTATGGAGAAAGGGATGAAAATTCCATCCAAGATTGACTCTGAGGCAGTTAATGAGCGATTATACAAACAACTAGTGGGTAGCTTGATACATCTTACAGCCACTTGACCTGATTTGAGTTTCATTGTGATCTTTATTTCCAAATTCTTGTGATCACCCAAGGTAGAGCATTGGACTTCAGTGAAGTGAGTATTGAGATATGTGAAAGGGACACTTGACTTTGGGATTCTATACAACAGAAGCAAAGACCCTCAGTTGTGTGGGCATATAGATGCATATTAGGAAGGTTCTTTCGGTGATAGAAAATTCACTTCTCAATATGTTTTTATCCTTGGAATGGGTGTATTCACATGGATCATCAAGAAGCAACATGTATTCCTTTGATCGACAGAAGCAGAATATTGAGGAGTAGTGAAAGGATCTTGTGAGGCAGTTTGGCTCAGGAGGATGCTTTCATATATGCAGATGCAGCAAACAAAGCCAACACCTATTCTATGTGACAATAAAGGGGTGATCAAAATTTCCAAAATCCAATCATCCACGAGCATACCAAACATGTTGAGGTACATTACCACTTCATCAGACAACTTATATAGGATCGATCTATCGAGTTGTAGAACTATCCCATAGAGGACCAAATTGCAAGCATTCTCACCAAGTCTTTGGGTCTAGAAAAATATGCAAAATTTTAGGATAAGCTTGGTGTAGTTAGTAGAGTGACTATTAATGGAGGGAGTTAAAGTAAATATTAGCTTATAATGGTCAATTAGATATTATACTTAGGCATTAATAAAATCAACTTGACTTTAGATTATTTTATGATTTTATGATTTTATGATTTTATGTCTTATTTCACTTTAGTGTGTTTCTCGGTCTATCCCACATTCATAAAGTGGATTGACTTGACTTTATTTTGATCCTATGTAATAAATATTTCACTTTCTCATTAATATACTATACAGAAAAATCTTTCGAGTTATCTTGGTTTCTTTATGTGCTCGATTTATGTAATACTATAACCCATATGTCATTTTCCTACAAGAATTATTGATGAATAGGGAGAGAGTTGTTCATGAACTTTCAAAAATATTAGGGAGTTGGGAATTTAGTTATGTGGATGCAAAAGGGATATCGGGGGTGAAATATTACAGGGCAGTAAAAAGGATCATTTTCTTATACTAATTTGTGGATTTTTTCTTCAGGTGTTAGGACATCACTATTTTCTCTAGACCTTGGAAAAGAAATCAATTTTCTAAATATTATTGACCCTATTTGGATAGGGTCGAATACTGGGATAATATTTTCATTATGGTATGGATCCAAAAATGGTCTTGTTTTAGTAGGAGGGGATTTAAACTTCACATTGTGAGCATCATAGGTGTGGGGACTAGTTGATCAAGTTGACTTCTTGTCTAGATAATTTATCAATAAAATGGTACAAGTGGGTTTATTGTATATTGAACATGAAAAATCATCACCAAGTTGGAGAAAGAAAATAACAAGAGAGACTCACATTGCTAAAATATTAGATCATTTTTCTATTTCATAAGAATTCCTTGAGGAATTCATAAGAATTCGTCAATGGGTTTCCACTGGAGGGACTTGGACCATTGACCTATGTTGTTGGAAATATCTCCAACTCAAAGGAATCCAGTCGATCCCTTGAATATGAATCCACAATGGTTAAAAGAGGAAGATTTCATCAATAATATAAGAGGTATAGGAACCTTTTCATGGTTCTTTGAGAGAATTACCTCCTCTTTAATTTCATTAGAATCTTAGAAGGGAAAAAAAGGTTGCAGAGATATAGTCAAAAGAAAAAAGGTAGAGGGAGGATAAAACTCTCAAGGAGGTGGAGGAAGAATTAATATCTCTTTATAACAACAAGGGATTTGGTTAAATTTTAGAGAACGAGAAAGCATAAATAAAATAACTCAAAGACAAAAGGAGACCAATTCTATTAGATAAAGAGAAATATTGGAGACTTGAAAGTAGGGCATTTTGACTCCAAGATGACGATGAGAATATAAATACTTTTCATAGATATACCAATTCTAGGAAGAACGTAAACTATGTATGGGAGATTGAAAAGGAATATTGTACATGGGAAATAAATTTTAATGATATGGATGCATAAGGTGTAAATTAATTCAAATCCTTATTTAAGGTTGAGAGTCAAGCTACAATTCAAGAAGTAATAAGATTGTCAAATACCTTCGCAAGTTTCATAAATCCAAAACACAATAATGCATTCATGGAGGAAGTGGGTAAAGAAAAATTACATCTGATACTACAAAGAATTCAAAAGGATAAAATCCCAAGACTAGATGGGCTATCAGTGGAATTATTCCTAGGGTGTTATGAATTTATGGAAGAGGACTTAAGAAGGATGGTTGAGACATCAAAAACCATAGGAAAAACACTAGATACTTTCAACACAACCATCATAGTGTTGAATCCTAAGGATAATAATCTTATTTCCTTTGAAATATTTTTCCGAATCTCTTATTTTTTCAAAATATTATTGTTAGAAGACTAATAGGGATCCTATCAAGGCATATCTCTACTGAACATATTGATATTTCAGGAGAAAATTCTACTTCATGTCATTCCATGTGTTCATATATTTTCCACCAAGTCCCATAAACCAGCGTAGGAATACATTCTTGAATGTAGCAGAGAATAACTTCATTTTTTAGCATCGAAATGTAGTCATAATTTTGGCACAGTACATCAAATTTGAATATAAGTGTATCATGATCTTCTCTTGATAGCCCATGAAAATTAGGAAGGATTGAAAGAGGGATATTATTCAATGGTTCTTCCTCTTCAATATCCCTGATTAGAAATTCAAAGGTCAGATTAGAGGTTTCCTCTTCTCCTACCATATTGGTCTTTAGAGGTTCTTCATGATACCTCATGTTAACTTTTTTTGTAAATAAAAAGGGGTTATTTCCTATTATTGTGTTGTTATGATACAAAAAAACCACATGTCATCAGTTTTCCACATGTTCTACCAAATTAGCGGAAACCGGAATGGGTGGAAGACTATTATAATTTTAGTCAAAAAAATTATCTGTCATCTGCCCTGCCAATTGGAAACTAGAGCAGGTGGAAAATGTTTGTCCTTACAGTTATGTTCTAGGAGTCTAAAGAAAACAAGAAACTAGAAAAAGAAAACAAGACAGTAATTATGTAGCTTCCCAATACAGAGAGTTGAGAAAGAATTGAGCAAAATACCAGTTACAAAGAACTAGAAACTGATCATTGGCACCTGGGGGTATGTCGTCCAGATCTCCGGTGAGAGGGTTGTCACTAGGTTGGAGAACAAATGGATTCACATAGGTTGGGCAGTGTTGTTTTGCCGGTGCATTTGAGAATGCTTCAAATAGCATGTTGATCTGCTAACTCATGAGGGTGTCCCGATGGAGTTGGTCTGCCATTTGGCTCATGAGGTCAAAGATGATATCTAGATGCTTTGGGCTAAAGAGAGGTGGCAGAGCTGGGTTGAACTCATGAATTTCAATTAGCAGTGTAGGCACCAAGACTGGGTGGTTCTCCTACACGGTTACAATGTTTCCTTCCTTGACCACCTCTGTCTCTTCTTCAACTTTGTTGATTTTGTCCTGGATTGAAACGCTTGGAGCCTTGTGGAGGAATTCCTCCTCGACTATGCAGGTGGTGCCTTCCATGGAAGCCTGGGTGCTTGTGCTAGTTTTATTGATGTTGGGGAAATGTAATTCATCTAGTACCATGAAGAGGAGGGATTCTAGTGGAACCTGGATAGGTTCCTCCGAAATTACCTCCTCGACGTAGGCCATCGGTGGAGTCCTTGTCTTCTCCAATTGTTGAGTCCTAGAAATGGATAGGGCTATTTCCATCTACTGCAATCATCTCTGTCGGGCGGCGTAGCTGTACCAGTCTAGTCCGCACCTCGGCTTTCCCCTCTCCCTCGGCATGGATAAGCCAGGAGGGCTGAGAATTCATTGAATTACTACCAGGAGAACCCACTGTGTAGTATTCTCATTCTCAGAGTAGCCAGGGTGGCAGAGCTCGAAGGAGAAATAATTTCATCCCAAGCGAAGTAGGAGAGATAACCCCTGGGAGGACATGACCATTGTACACACCTGTCTCCTTCAATTAATCCTTATATTCTCCATTAACCAAACTCAAGGGAGTTTTCCTCCCATTCTTTGCAGATAATAATGGTCGCCCTTCATTCAAGATTGAGGTGAAGGGCGACGGTCAACCATATGTATGGTTGGATTCCTGGGAAGGATGCATGGCTTCCCATCGCTACGTGGCACCCCATCCAGGACGATATGTCATGTTAACTTATTCTAGGGATTAAATCAAGTTTTCTTGAGGACTAACTCCGAAATCAAGTTTTCAGTTGATCAATTCCTCTAAATCCCCTTGTCCCTCAACAAGAGGTGTATCTTCTTCTTCTTTTTCATCATAGAAGAAGGAGGAGTCATTATAGTTATTTCCCTCTTGATGTCTTTTTGTTTCCCTTGTCCTCATCCACCTATAGGTTTGTTAGTATTATGGTCGATTCTTACTGCATCAGATGGTTTGGAGTTCCTTTTAATCATGCATCTATATGTTTGGAAACTGGGAAATAGAAACCCACCATAGAATTTCTACAGTGGATGTGTATGTTCTTACCCCTTGTCTTATCACTTCTATTTCTCTGTGTTCAAAATTCTTTTGCTTATGCTCTAACCTTAAAATGAAAACACTCTAGATGGAATATTCGGAAGTTTGGGTTGTCAACTACCCTCCAAAAATCCAAATATTATGTGTCAACTAAAATTAGTGCAAGATGTACTAATGTTCTATTGATCACTTCCTTGACAACGAAGCCAAAATTTTTTCCTAATTGATTACTCTTTAAATAGAAATCAACCAACAACACATTAATTTTTTAACCCAGAGTCGTAATGAATTTTCCAAATGATTGTGCAATATCTATGCAGACTTCACTTTCTTATCTAGCACTGATTTGTTTAACATGTGTTGTAGAATAAGAAACAAAGGACTCAACTCTAATGCAATGTTAGTTTATCAACTAAATTCTCATTGAAGGATTGATTAAAGGGGTAAGATTGTGGTTGAATCTAGCACACTAGCAATGAATTCATGACAATGACTAAACAACATTTCCCAAATTAAATCATTGTTCAGTTGATAAATAACCAAATCGAGTAGTAAAATAAAAATTAATTATAGTTGTTAACGATCAATTCCTTTTCACCATGTAATAATTTATTGAATATAAATTAGATATAATGATTGTTAGAATGATGCTGAGAATTATTTATGAAAAGAAATCTATTACACAATATATGTGCAGACCACTAATTACTATCAAGCACTGGTTATTTCTTAATATAAAGAACAGTAAAGTGGAAAGCTAAGTTAAATTCATGAATCAACAAAGAAAGGGGATACTCTAACTGATGAATTCTTTTAATTTATATCCATTAAATTTATAAATTCAAAGGAAATTTAAATAATGAAAACAAACTTTAACCACACCGATTAATCAAGAAAGTCTCTCAACATATTTTATTTTGTATTATGTAACTATTTATGAGAATGAATCAAAATGAAATGATTGACAGATCAATACTTAATAATAAAAAACGTCAAAAATCAAAAACCTATGCAATGAATCCGAAAGAAATTTCTGATCAAATCAAAATAGAAACAATAATTTACCTAACGCTACTATAAATATCTATAAACTAGAAAAAATATACTTGTTCGTGGGATTGGTCCCTCCTCCTAGGAATGGAGTATTGGGAAAAAACTTAGTAAGTAGCTAATTGACTCAATAATGTGCACATAAGGTTGTTGGGAAGTCTGATCTAGTTTTGATATTAATCAAAAATTGAATACAACATAATAGGCTCATAAATATAATGAGAACTTTTTCCCCTCGCTTTACAGAAGGGAACCCATTTTATACATAAATGACAGACACCAAAAATAAAGTGTAATCGGATATGAATCCAATATTCAAGTCATCCTAATCATCATCCCAAAAATACATAATGGTATTGTCTTTACCACATAATACATGGTGCGTGATTACATAGTTGAACCCTTACGAGTACATTCCAATATTGAAGAAACTAAACCAAGTAAGCAATCCTAGAATCTCAACAAACTAAATGGAAGATGGTGCCAATGGTTGGAGGTCACCTATAGCAGCTTTTCCATCTGCAGCTTCCACGATAGATGTTCATCATGTAGCTTCTATAGAAAAACCCTATAATAGAAATTGACAACCACTCACAATAATAGTCAAAGTATATATAACTCTTCTACTTACACATTCAAATGTTCAATAAGGTAAAAAAGTGTAACCAAATATACCTAGTGTCAAAACTCATCATATTCCATTAAAAGGTATTATCACAAGGTTAAAAGATAAGTAGAATGAGGAAAAGAGTGGAGAAAAGGAGTGATCCTTATATCCTAATTTTGGTATATATTCCCTTGATGGTTTTAGTTACCAAACCATATGGTCTTCCTCCTCTCTCATTCTAGTGTTTCTATCTTTTAGAGAATATGTGTGCATTTTCTTCCCCGATACCTAAGTCCATCCAGGAAAACCAAGCTTGGTGCCATATATTTGTCCTGGCCCAATTCACAACCTATCATAACATATAATATCTTTTTTGTTGTAGCTTATGTATCAATTAGTTTGATATGTTATGTCTACCTTTGCTACCAACCCAAGGGTCCAAACCAATTTTCACTCTTTCACCTTTTCCCAGATGCCATGTCAACCAATTTCCAACCAACTAAAAATATGAAAGTACTTCTTTAGACACATTTGAAGCATTATGTAATCACTTAACCAGATTTCCAATCCATTCCTTTACACTTTCTAGAGCAGTATATTTTTCTTTTACAATCTTTACCCATAGCCCAAATCCTTAAGTCAACGTCCAAATGTTTTTTTGGCTAGGTATTTTGAGAATAAAAAAGGGTTCTTCAAGCCCTAGTCACCCTTTTCCTTTAGGAGTGCTATAGTCTTCCACTATGCAAGGACAAAACCTTTTTTATCTTGTTTCCAAGACCAAAGGAACCTATAGCATAACCTTGTAATAATTTCCAGGATTCCTTTTTTTATTCATGTAAGGGACATCTAGTATGTTCGAGATTCTTCCAATACCACTTTGCTCTGAACCAGCCTCCCTCTATGGGATATTCATGTATTGAACCATGAATTAATCTTTATTTCCCCTTTGGACCTCAACCGTTGTCAATATTATATTTTTTACATATTTGGCTTTAGGTAAAAAACTAAGTATTTTATTCGTTTCTCTAAGTCTACATGTTGGTAAGGGAACATTTTTGAAACAAAGATCTTATCCTACTTAGAAAATATCTGGATGAAAATCATTGATATTTGAATATTTATTGGCATACCTATATCTTTACAAAATAGGGTCATGATTTCTTTGAATTTTTCAATCACCCTTTAAGATCCTTCACATAATATCAAGATATAATCCAAAAATAGTGAATGAGTGATATTGCATGAAGTGTCTATTTAAACCGCTTTGAAACTACCATTGTCTACAGCTTCTCCTTTAGGAACCTACTCAGTCCTCCAGTGAATATAAGAAAAAGGAAGAGGAATAGGGGGTACCCCTGTCTAAGGCCTCTTCCAGGTATGAAGAAAGGGGATGCTACCCCATTTCTTAAAATAGAAAAAGATGCAGAAGTGATGCAATTCATTACCCATATTACAAATTGATGATAAAAACCCAAATGAATGAGAATAAGTCTAATATATAAACTTATCATAATATTTGGAGAGGTCAAATTTGATCACCATCAACCTTTGATTCCTAATTTTAATTGAATGTATACCTTCTTGAGCAATCCCTACAACCTCGTGAATTTTACTTCACTCTAGAAATCTGAATTATTCTTCTGATATTTTCCCTAGTGAGATTCTATTTAATCTTCTTGAAATTACCTTAGAGATGATTTTATATATACAATTTCATAGAAATATTGGCCTAAATTTCCCAAATGATGTTTTCTTGTCATCCTTTAGGAATAAAAGAAAGAAATTTTATGTTGATGGTTCCTAACATCTTCCCAGTTGTTCTAGTAGCCTATACCACCCTTCTTAAATCACCTCCTATAAAATAGAAGTAACCTAAAGAGAATTCCAAAAGGAGGCCATTTGTCCCTGGAATTTTTTCCTTCTGGAAATTGGAGATTAGTAAGAAATTCTTATTTCCCCACTTCCTCCATCAAATCCTAATTGTCTTCAATATTGATGAATCTTGGAAAAGAGTTAGACAATTTTATTACCTTTGTTATAGTGGCATGAGAGTCTTCTTTCAAGAGGGTTGAGAAGTAATTTAAACCCTTTACAACTATATCCTTGAATTTTTGTTCCCATGAACCATCTTCATTTTCAATTCTCCAAATTAATTAATGTTCCTTCTATGATTGGAAAATATGTGAAAGAAATTTGCATGTTTATCTCTTGCATGAATCCATAAATCTCTTCTTTTAAGCTATCGTTCTTTCTCTTTATCCAAGAGGATTTCCCTTTTTCTATTCTCTAACAATTTTACCTCTGGTTTATGTTCCTTTATTAAAAAACCAAAACCTTCATTGTTATAGATATATTCCAAAGCTTCCTCTACTTCCTTGAGGGTTTTGTCATCATTTTCTTCTTTTCTTTGGCCCATAGTACAGCTACCTTCTTGGATTTCCTTAGGTTTTGGTGGAGCTATATAGAAGAGGACTCTCTTAAGTTCCCATTATAAGGTTCCAATATTTCTTTAACCTTGGTTATAAGACTCTCATCTTTTATCCATTCAAGATTCATCTTGAAAGGACTAGCAGGATTTTCTTGGGTAGGGGCTATCTCTGGGATGACTGGATTGTGATCAAAATCTCCCCCCCAAGTAAACATGTTATCTTATATGATTTACTTCATCAAGAATATATTCTAAAATTAGGAAATGATCAAGTCACTTATCGATACGTGCCTCTCTAGTTCTTTTGTTTCTCCAAGTTGGAGACAATTTTGTAGTCTCAACATCTAAAAGACCCACTTCTTCCAACTTTTTGATAAAATAACTGGCAAGATAAACCACATTTTCATTTTTTGCCCATACCTCTAATGCTCCTAGATTAAAATTTGGGTGCCCTCCCACCACTACTAAACCATTCTATAGCTAGTCCATGTGAAAAAAAGTGTCCTATTACTCTATCTTGTCAACATATGGCCCATAGATGTTCAACATAGTAATCTATTTCCCAAGATTCAGAGAGAATAAGGAGGTCCCTAGACCTATTATGGAATCCTAGGAATTAGTTAGGATGAAAGAGCATCTCTTCCAGCCATTTATATTACCCCCTAATATTCCAATAGCATCAATAAAAGAAAAATCCCATATACCCTAAAATTTTGGAGAGTTTATAAATGGTCTTCTCCCCATCAGTAATAATCTCTTGCAAAAGACTGTTAGAGGAATTAATTTACTCTATCGATCTCTTTAAGGCTATTTTTTTCAAACGGTTGACCATCCCTCTACAATTTGTGTTCATGAGAGTCATTTGGAGCCTTCTTTGGGAGGCATTTTCTCTAAGGGCCCCTATCAAGGAAAGTTGTCTACCACTTTTCATTTTTTAGGTAGCTTGCTTTTAATCTAGATACTTTAGGGATTTCCTCTCCCTGTGATGACCTTTTAGGCTTGGTTCATCTAGAAACCCCAAACCCCTTGCCTCATTTCCATGGAAATCGAGGGTTCCTTCACTCCTCAACCTTAGATTATATTTCATTGATTCCTTGGGAGATGAGATTATGTGGTTCTCAAAATGTTTTGTATCATTATTCAAATTTTTAGAAGAATCATAATGTGGATTTTGACCCACAATACCTTCCTCTATCATGGGAATGGAAATAAGAGAAATGAGTTTAGGTTTTTTATCCCTAAAAGGATCGGGAGGAAGTGAATATCAATTTCATGTTATTTGTTATCAGAAGCTACACCCTAGGATCTAAAAACCAAATTTTCACTTGATTTGATTTTATTTTATAGGGTGGAAAAATTAGACGTTCCCATAGAAATATGGCAGTCCTCATTGACAGAGGGTTTGAACATTGGCATATCATTTTTTTTTCTTAGTTCCAAAGTATGAATGGTTGTTTCCCTATAACCCTCCCGGAGTCCATCATTAGCTCGCTTTTCCTTCAAAATATCTAGAAATTTTGTGTTTATAATATGTTATTTGTAGTTTTCCTCTCCCATAGATGTATTATTTTCTATAACTAGATTTTCTTGAAGACTGGGTGAGTGCATTTCGTTTCCAGATCCCCATAGCTATGGCACTAACCTCATTTGAATTGAATTCCTTCATAATCTAAATTTAAGTAATAAATATACAATTCTCTTTGAATTTGAATGGACTCTGCTAGTCATTTTTTGAGATACAAACCAACTAAAATGTGAGATATACCCATATAACATGATTCTATGTATGAAAAATCCACCTCTTAGTAAATGCCTAATGATTTCTTGATTTCTTCAAATACTTGTTCATACCACAAGATCAAAGGAAGGCCTGAATTCCTTACCCAAGTTGGGATGATGTCTAGATAGACTAACTTGACATCAAATTCAATATGTCGCTTTTTCATAAAAAGGGGTTGAGATCCCCATATCCACCTTATGAGTAGTATATATCCTTCCTCACCCACAAACTGAAAATTCCATACAATCCAACCCCATAACAGAATAATGGCTTGAGGGAAGTAACCAGTATGGGGAAATTTTTTCTTTTTTTCCAATCTTTTAGAGTTTCTAGATTCATTATTCTACCTAGAAATATTCCAACTATGGAATGTTCCACCATATCCAAAACCTCAGTTAATATAGTCTTATCACCTAGGGAAAGGTTGATAGGTTCTTTCATTTTTTCAACACATCGACATCATTTTGTTTTCCTCCTTCCTTCCAAATCCAACAGGACAACCGTTTTGAGTCTTATATAGGGATACCACTCATGTCCTAGAAGTCAAACATTCCTCTATTGAAACCAAACTCATATACCTTGTAAAATGATTGTACCAAACCATAACCAAAAGCATCCAATTATATGCAAGTCTTGCCCATAATAAAGTCATATGTAGAAAAATCATAACATTGACCTTGTGGATTTACTTCACCTGTGTTAGGGTTTAATTTCTAAGGATCGCTTAGATATTTCCATATAGATTTGTTTTCAGTATCCCCATGTCATCACCTAAGGGCTTCAAGAGATATTCCCTCCATATTTTTTGAAGTCCCTATTGAAATGACACCTTCCTTGGTATGATGAACAACCATAGTCATTTCCATCTCACCAATGATGGCTACAATATCATCCTCCGATGGTATTGAACCCAAAGGTGTAGTCCTTCATGGAATTGACGTGTCATATGGTGGGTGTTAGAATAGATAAGACCAATGGTGTCGACCCTCCAATGGGTCCTTCAAGTAGTATAGGGCTCCATCCTCCTAGTTTGAAATTTTAACAAGCTTCTTTACCTCTAGACATCGTAACCACCACCTCAAAATATTCCTGCAATAACCTTGATAGATACTTTATGGAATGTTGATGATTGTATCTTCATGAGACATTCTCTAGGACATGTTCTCCTCTGAGACTAAGTTGATTCGACCTGTGAGAGAGCCCATGTGTTGAGTGTGCCCATGTGATGGGTGTGTCGTTTCTCTCTAGACTGAGATGAGACGATGTGTTCCCTTGTGTGGGGTGAGAATGCCCATGATATGGGTGTGTCGTTCCTCTCTAGATTGAGATGAGATGATGTGTACCCCTATGTGGGGTGAAGGTGTCAATGTGATGGGTGTGTGTTATACTCTAGACTGAGTTGTTATGACATGTGGTCTCCTGCCTTTTGGACTTAGTTGAGTCAGGCTTGATATGGTACTCCAGATGATTCTTCTGTGGACTCAATTGAGATAGATATCTATTGAGTAGGACATCCCTATGGTTGAGCATAGGTTAGTGTGTCCCTAGTGGCTGAGCACTAGTGGACGTATGAGATCCTTGCTATATTTTCTAAGTGTAATATTTACCTATAACCCTAATTGTGATGCAAAGGGTACAGGTCGGTCGCACCATATGTGAAAGATAATTAATGTTTATTGTAATAATTAATTATTTTTTGAGTTATTGAGTTCATCTCTATTATGCCAATAGACACAACTTTTAATGTGTCTAGGTCTAGTATAAATAAGAGGTGATTTTCCCATTGAGGAAACACACACTCACACAAGTCACTTGACATTTTGGAAATTTCAGCAAGTACATTTCTAGGGTTGAAGTGCGCACATCTCTTGGGCGTAAGTTTCAAGGTTGTAGAAGCACCCTCTTGTGTGCATTAGGGTTTTATGGTTGAGGAATATTCTCTTGAGAATATAGCAAAGGATTGTTGGGTTTTCTTCCCTTGAGTAGAAGGGTTTCCCAAAATATTTCTTGTGTTTTTGTGCATGGTAATTCTTCTTGTGATGTTGGTTATTGCAGCACTTGTGTATGGTGTAGCTGCATTTGTTTATGGTTCAAGTAAATGATAAAATGAAATAAATCTCATGCTTGAGCCTAGCATAGTGAAAATTCAACATGGTATCAGAGCATAGGTATTAAAGAAGCCATTGTACAAGCTTCAAGAAAGTCATCCTCTCTCTTCTGCAGAAACGTATGACCCTCCTAGGGTTTCCAAAAAAAGGTACGTCCATCTCTTATTTGGTGGTTTCAACACTTTATACTAAAACGTTGGGGATAAAATTACATAGGAGTGTGCAGCCTCCTCCAACAACTTTCAAATTGCAATTTCGAGAATTTTATATTTTTGGCCCTAGGGTTTCACAATTTTCTGCAGAAATTTCAATTCTAGGGTCTTTGTAGCTCATTGAAGGAGCTTTTCAGCTCACCAGTATTCTTTTGACTTTCAAGGATTATTGTTGGCATTCATAAGCCCAAAGAAACCCAATATTTATAGCCTATCCTTGTCGTTAGGTTTCCTAGCCCAGTTGGTAATGGTTTGTGAAGAATCTGGAAATATAATGAACAGAACCTTGGTGGAAGATAGGCTTGATGGATCAAGAAACTTCATTTCCTAGAAGTCAAGAATTCAGATCACTCTTGAAGAGGAAGACCTATTGAGTGTGATACAAAATGATTTACTAGATACAGCTACTGATGAATAGAAGGAAGAAAGGAAGGAAGATGACATCAAGGCAAGGAAGATAATCATCTACTCAGTAAGAGATCATCTCCTACCTCGTATTTCCAACCTGAAGACAGTGTTGGGCCTTTAATTTTTGGATTGGAAGTTTCCCAAGAAGGACTAGAGTCCTAGTTTTGGTTTAGCATGAGTTGCGCAAGCTACAGAAGAAGTTAGACAGGAGAGCAAGGAAAAGTAATAGAAATCATTTGCGAAAAGGATAACGCAACGCTAGCAGGGAAAAATCAGTTGCAATAGAACAAGAAAGAATACGATCCCAAAGCCAGAAGACCCTACTCATCTTATATATATGAGATGTATTCGATTGTAAAAGGGTTTTGAGGGTTCTCCCCTTGTTGTTCTGTTCAGATTGTTGTTCTTCTTGTTGTTGTATTTTGCTGATAAGTTGGGTTTCAATTCTGTAAATGTAATTTGTATATAGTTTTGGGTAAATAGAGCCCTAGGACATGGATCTAGAGCTAGAGGTCTGTAACAGATCATTTATTTGTATCTATGAGGTTGTATCTGATAAGATCTGATGATAATATATAGAGAAGGGTCCAAAATTTTGAAATATGATGCGTCATTCTGGTTTTATTCTTGTTCGTTGTATCTTTACAGTACTTCTTTATTCTTCATAGGTTCCATATGATGTTTTTGTATATGAATGTTTTTCGCAACCTAAGTAACTTCAGTTCCTGTGTGTATGAGCTCAGATTAGTTTTTTATTTATCTTGTCTTGCACAAGATCATGGTGAATATTGAAGGTTATGTGAACCCACATAGGTACTCTCCATTCCCTTTCCTATCCTTCTATTTTGGTGTCGCTTCGAGTGAGACTTCTTCTCTTCGGAGGAGAGGAAATATCCAACGCTCTAGACTACGTGGTACCTTTTGTTGGTAACCTAAGAAGGACCCTGGTCTGATCAATTCCGCGACAACAAAATGGTTATGTTGTCGGGACTTGCGTTAAAAGGGAACTCGTAGGGAGAATGCTTCCACAAATTCACATATCTAATACTCACCAATGGTGGAAAATAAATTGTGACGCCTTCATATGGAAAGAAGAGGATCTGAGGGGAAATTCTGTGAAAGATACATGAGAGGCAGTCTTTTACTCAGAAAGATCAAGCGACGAGTACGCAATATTCTGGGTTAAGTTCCTGGAAGAACTTTTCCACTGGATATATAGGCTCCAAGAAGCTCCATAATTCCAAGAACGAGTCAAGAAGAACTGTACTTGGGATACATAAAATATTGTAGCACTTCATCAGTTGGATCATCCAGTCATGTGAGCGATTGATTTATGGGTCAATACGATGTTAGAAGGATACATTATTGAGTTTGCAGCTGAGAATCACCAATCTTTTTCACAAGCAGAAGTGGATTTCAAGAAAGGCGCAAGGGGAAGACTATTGAGATAAATCCCCATGTGGATTAAGGTTTTCTTGATGGAAGAGGGGATGTTGACTATGTCCCCAACTGAGATGGAAACGTAAACATCCTCGCTTGGGGTAGGGCGAGTTTGGGGTGGATTCATGGCCTGAGAGAGGGGAGAGGGTTTTTTTACAAATGGGGGAAACAGTAAGAAATGGACTCAAGACACAAGCGAGCCTTGAAAAGAGTCCCCATAGTTGAGAATTGGTGGAATGAAAAGATAAAGAAAGCAACAAGATAGTCTGAGAAGTTGAGGAAAGAAGTCAGACTAGGAGAAGTAGAGGAAAGACAGAAGGAATATTTGCGAAAGATGAGAAGATAGGAAATACTAGCCAGTCAAAGACTAAGTGAGAGAGAAGCGCAGAGAGAAAGAAGTCCCCAAGAGGGTGGAAATGAAGGAGAATGTGTAGAAGCAAGGGAGAAGGAATTCAGCATGGATATTGAATAGGAGAGAGAATCTTCGGCGCCAATGCCAGGAAATATCAGGAATCCGGCTGAAGAGACCGCTCCAAAGGAAGAGTGAGACCCCCCAAATCAATGAAACCCGCTCTGAAGCCAGTAGCGCCAACACCGAACCACCCATACCCCAAGTGTATTCTATACAAGTGGTAAATACAATACTACCCTCTTATGCTAATTTTGTTTCAATACAACTAGTTAGTCAATCACAACCAGGAAGTGCAAGTACAGGGAGGCTATTGGTATCCCCTAGTAGGTCGCAATCAAGACCATTAGGTTTTATTTTGATAGGAGTAGCAATATCAACAAAGGTTGGTCACACAAGAGGTTCAATTGCTCGATACCTAGAATTATGGGGTAAGGGAGACGAAGATGTTGAGCAGCATTGGTTCTTGTGTGAAGCAATTTGGAGGTCCAGAGTAACCTTGGATGTGAATAAGTTGGTTGAGTTCCAAACTACCTTCATATTTCGTGCTCTCAAATGGTACATGAAGGTTATTGAGCCAGGAGTGTCGGAAATGCAAGGTCGAGTGATCCGGATTTTATGTGCAAAATGAAGTGGAAGCAGATTATTATTAATATTTAATACAGAAACATATAATAGGTATGTGATAAAACAACAGAGATATAGTAAAATTTGTTTCTATTAACTCATGAAATAATCTGAAACTGTAAAATGCAGTGGAAAACAAGCTTGTTGGAATGGTGGTGGCTTATCTCTAAGAAGAGATGTGAAGGTTGCGCTCATTCACAAGAAGATCAGTACAATGAGGCTCTGAAGGATTTTTTATAATAAATATGAATGAAAAAAAACTAGATATCCAAAAACCTAACCCTGGGAGATGAAGCGCCAAAAGTCATGTGGGCCATGTTGGGGTAAGTTAGTACATTAACTTCACGAGGTCGTAACTTTTGCATACAATCTTTGTTTAGGGCACACAACAGTTCGTTAGAAAGGTATTGATGAGGAGATTCATTTAGGGGGCTCAATCATAGCCTTTGGCTATCATTGATAGGTATTATTGTGAAAAAATGTCATTTAGGCCCTCAAACTAGCCCCCGAAGTTAAAAATTGCTAAAAATAGTAAATTGCCAAAATTCCCAGAAAATTGTTTTGAGTCAGTTGGAGAAGCTCGGTGGCCATCGATATCCACCTGGATCAATCCTCCCTCCTTAGGAAGAAATGATCTCCATTTCATTGAGTTCCCCCATCAAATAAGGAAATTTCTATTGAATTTGGCCCCTAGTGAGCCACTTGCCTTGGTGCAGGATTTTCCCTGCTTTGACAACTCGATAAAGTTGGATCCTCTGCTAGCGAGTCCCCTTGGCCTATGTGTCCACAATTTGATCCCTGGGTTCTTGTTTCATGCAATCAAGGTTGAGCTTTGTTGGTGTCAATTGTTCTTTTATCTATGAGGTGTCCAATAATGGTGGGACATATGGTCGAAAGAGAGCCATGTTGAACACTGGGTGCAGACCAAGGAACATAGGAATGTTGAGCTCAAAAGCATTATCTCCCACAGCCTTAATGATGGTGTAAGGCCCATAAATAAGTAGATGAAGCTTTCGATGGGGCCCTATAAGGCATTCTTTTTGCAAATGCAGCCAGACTTTGTCTACTCCCACCTGAAACTTATGTGGCACCTGGTGTTGATCATGGCACTGCTTGTACTTGGCATTGGACTTCTGTAAAATATCTTGAACCTGTTGGCAGATGTGATGGATCCACTCAATGAACCAAGTGGCTTTATCATCTTCATATGGAGAAGGTGACGAGTTGGTCGGGGTGGCCACAAGGGGTATTGCAACATCCATGGGACCCAATGGTTGGAATCTCAATCCCACCTGAAAGGGGTTGTGGTCGATTGAGCTATGTAGAGATCAGTTAAAGTTGTGTTGAACACATTTGATATTCTCGTCCCATGTGTGGGGGTTCTTGGAATTGTACATGCATAGGATATGCATGATCATCCAATTGATGACCTTGGTTTTGCCATTTGTCTGGGGATGGAAGGTTGTGGATTTGGTGAGATTTGTGTCCAGTAGTGACCAAAGGCTCAACCAAAATGTGTTGAAGAAATGACTGTCCTGATCAGATACAATGGTTTGTGGGATTCCAAAATGTACCCACACTTGCTCAAAGAAGAGCTTGGCAGTGGCCTCTGCGGTGATGCTCTTCTTGCAAGGGGGCAGAAGCGCCATTTTAGAAAAGTGATCAACAACCACAAAAACACATTCATTCCCCCACTTGGTGGTCGAAAGGCCTGACATGTAATCCATTGAGATGGATTCCCATGGCTTGTTAAGAGTAGGAAAAGGGGTGTACATGCCTTGTTTCTTACTGGTGAACTTATCAATAGCTCAGGCAGTGCAGCACCTGATATATTTGCTGACATCCTGCCGAAGTTTTGGCCAGTAGAAATATTGTTGTAGCACTGCCACTATCTTTTTGACGATGAAGTGTCCTACTACCCGACTGTAGTGGGATTCCCAAATCAGCTTTCTGTGCTCGCTTGATGGAATGCAGAGATGGAACATATGGCACAACAATCCATCTTGAAGATGGAAATTAGTGATGACTGAGTGTGTGCCCAACATTTTGTAAGTGTTGGATAAATCAAGATCTATTTCATAGAGTTGGGGCCACCTGGAGGTTTCGTGGTTGCAAGAGTCTAGCATTGTGGTGAGTGTTGTCACTGGAGGTCAACTGAGGCAATCAGTGAATCGGTTGGTACTTCATGTTTTGTACTTGTTGTTGAGGTGGAACTTTTGTAAGTATGTGGACCACTTCTGATGGTGATCATTATGCAATTTTCCTTGGGTCTGCATGAACTGCAAGGGCTTATGATCAGTGTGGATGATTGTCTCTTTTGCAAGAATGTAATGCCTCCACTGTCAGTAGTCTTGCACAATGGAGTACATTTATTTTTCGTAAGTAGGGTACTTATGGATGGCATCTGATAGTGTCTTTCTTTCATAGGCCATGGGGTGGCCGTGCTGAGTGAGAACTATGCACACATCATAGTCTAAATCATTTGTCTCGATATCAAAGGGTTGTTGTAGGTCAAGTAATGAGAGTACTGGTGTTGAGAACAAATGTTGTTTTAAATCATCGAACGTTTTTTGTTGAGACAAACCCCAAACAAATTTTTCCTTACCACCTCCTCTAGTTACTTGGCTGAGGGTCCATGCAATATGGGAGAACCCCAACACGAACCTACGATAAAAATTTCCCCAGGCCTAGGAAGCTTCGAAGCTCAATGAGTGTGGTTTGTGTTGGCCAATCACGGATGGCCTAGATTTTGTATGGATCCACATGTACACCATTATGATCCATGATGTAACTGAGATATTGGACTCAGTCCATGCAGAAGGAGCATTTTTCCAAATTGGCATATAAATTGTGTTGTCGCAGGGTGTGTAGAACCTATTGAATGTGTTGCAAGTGTTTTGCCCACGTCTTGTTGTAGATGAATATGTCATCTAGATACACCACTACAAAATTATTGGTGAAAGGTCGCAGGATATCGTCCATCATCCTCATGAAAGTCATTGGAGCATTTTTCAAGCCAAAGGGAATGACCAACCATTCGAAGAGACCTTCTTTCGACTTGAAGGTGGTCTTCCATACATCTCTCCGCTCGATTGGGACTTGGTGGTAGCTAGAATTCAGATCAATCTTGTCGAAGTATTTGGCCCCCTTGAGTTGATCAAGGAGATCGTCGATTCAGGGAATCGAGTACTGGTTCCTAACTGTAATTTTATTTAGGGCCTGGTAATCAATGCAGAGTCTGCAGGTCCTGTATTTCTTCTGTATGGGCATGATCGGGCTCCCATAAGGTGTGAGTTGGGACGGATATGGCCCTTGTGGAGCAGTTCTTGGATCTATCACTTGATATTCTCATTCTCTAACAGGGAGTGGCGGTATACTGGCTCGTTTGGTAGCAGTGCACTAGGGGTCAGATCAATGGGATGCTTGACCTAACAGTGCAGAGGTACCCCAGTCAGTGAAGAGAATATATTTTGGTATTCCTCCATGACCTTATCCACTTTCTTCTATTGTGTGGAGAGGTCAGTCACAGAGGTCCTCGATGTGGCTGCAATCTTTCGCTCGTTCTGAGAGCGAATCAAGAAGAGAACAAACTTTCCGGTTTGTGAGATGACCTTCCTACATTGCTTGGGAGAGATCAAGGAAATAGCACTAGGTGGGATGGCCTCAGGTATCCTATACAATTTCATGTTCAAAGTAATAATAACACTACGAGGCCTAGATTCATATACATCATGACATTTCCATAAATAAGGTGTTCCCCAAAGAACATCACAAACATCAAGAGGAGCAACGTCACATATTACCTCGTCCTTGAAGGGCTTGATGTCATACAACAGGCATCACTGTTGGCTGACGCGAAGGTCTCTTCCTTGGAAGAGCCATCCAATGGTGTAGGGTTGCGGGTGAGATGTTGTGGGTAGGGCTAGCCTCTTGATGACCTATGTTGAGATGAGGTTCTTTTGATTACCTCTATCAACAATGAAGTGTATTGGGGTTCCCTTCACCCACATCTGTGAATGAAAAAGGTGCTCACCTTCCTCTGGCTCATCCGGTTCACTAGGTTGGACCTTAGTAGTGGCAACGGTGGCACTGGGTTCTGCATCAATGATCTGTTTTCCCCTTTCTTCTTCAGAATCAGAGTCTGACCCCACATCTGAATCAGATGCTTTCACCTCAGCAGTGAATTCTTTGAGCAACAATCAACAGTGTTGTGCTAGGGGATCTTATGGAAGTCGCACCACTTCCCGGTATATTTCTTGATATTTCTGGTGCCCCTATTTGCTTGCGTCTTAGGCTGGTGGTCCTGATGTTGTCCATTTTTGCTCTGTCCTTTTTTATATGGGTTGGGGATACCTTTTCCATGTTTTTCTATGAGGGGTTTCATGGCCCAAATTATCACATCTTTTGTTTGAGCTTCTACTCGATTTTGACGACATATCAGTAGGTCGCACCCAAGGACGAGATTTCCAAAAACTCCATTTTGGCCTTGATGTATCTTTGAAGACCACCACAATACTTGATCACTAGATGTCACTCAGAATATTTTATACCCAGCTTGGTGTGCAAGGTATGGAAGATATTTGTAAACTCTGGCACGACTTGGTCTCTTTCCTGTTGAAGTGTGGTCCATTTTGTATACATGTCTCCATAACTTCCGAGAGGGTAGTATTGTTCTTTAATAGCATCCATGAATGACTCCCAAGTGACCATGACTGTAAATAATGAGATTTACTTTGTTTCCTTTTTTTCATAGAAATTCTCCCACCAATCTTTAACATGGGGAATGGCTTTGAGGAGCGCAAAAATAATATTTTCTCTATTCAAGAAGTTATGAACAGAAAAATACCCTTCTAGAAAATTCAACCATTTGTCTATGGCGTCTTCATCTATCTATCCTTAAAATATAGGAATATCAAAGTTGATTTGTATCTTGAAATGGGCAATGCTACCGCTTGAGGAAGATGTGTCGCCTATTGGTAGCCGCCGAAGGATTTGCACAGAATTATCCATCATTTCGTTCCTCTGTTGCACGAGGGCTTCCTCGATCAACATTTTGAAAGGATATCTTGTCTCATCATCTTTCTTTTCACCTACCATGAGAGGTCACTTGGGTTTGTGAGAGATTTTTTCCTCAAGAGAAACAATCTCAAGCCCCAATTCTTTGTACCCTGACCTCATTAGGGACATGCATTAAAAACGATAAGGAGCAAACCGCTCGGATACCACTGATATGGATTTTATGAGAAGAACGAAGTGGATGCAGATTATTGTTAATATTTAATATAGAAACATATAATAGGTATGCAATAAAACAACAGAGATACAGTAAAAGTGGTTTCTATTAACTCAGGAAATAATTTGAAACTGTACAATGCAGCGGAAAACAAGGTTGTTGGAATGGTGGCATCTTATCTCTAAGAAGAGATGTGACGATTGGGCTCATTCTCAATAAGATAAGTACAATGAGGCTCTAAAGGCCTTTTTACAATAAATATGAATGCCAAAACCCTAGACATCAAAACACCTAACCCTGGGAGATGAAGCGTCAAAAGTCATGTGGGCCGTGTTGGGGTAAGTTAGTACATTAACTTCCTAGGGTCGTAACTTTTGCATATGATCTCCATTTAGGGCGCACGATAGCTCGTTGGAAATTTATTGATGAGGAGATTTATTTAGGGGGCTCGATTAGAGCCTTCGGCTATCATTGAGTGCGCTTATCATGAAAAAACATTGTTTAGCCCCTCAAACTGGCCCCCGAAGTTAAAAACTTCTAAAAATAGTAAATTGACAAAAATTGCGAGAAAGTTGTTTTGAGCTAGTTGGAGAAGGTGGGTGGCCACCAATATCCACCTGGATTATCAAGCATTCACACTTTACCAGGTATAGACAAGGTTCATAGAACATTTTAAGCTACCTCAGTCAGAACAATAAGCTCTGTCTGAGTTGCACAAGATTCAACAAAGGGAAGGTGAATCAACCTTGGAATATAGATAGAAGTTTAAAGATGCTATAGGGAGGTTAGCGCATCCAATTCATGAGGAACATCAGCGAGAATGGTAAATTCATGGATTTCTACCTCTGACATGGATTTTGTTAACCCAACAGCGAATAGCCACTTTGAAAGACGCCTTGGTACAATCAATGAATATTGAATCCATGGTAGGATATCTGAGGAGCCTGAAAGTGAACAGACCCCCAGAAAATGAAAATTTAGCACAAATATAAGGGAAAATATCAGTGCTTACAGAAAATATTCAAGAATTGATGATACTTAGACTAGGACAACTGCAGGTCTAGTGTACCGAATGTTACACAGAAGGACATCTGGTGAACAAATGTCCACAAATGAGGGGAATGAGACCTCCTCAAAATCCGATGGGATCCTCACTAGGACCCATGGGAGGATTTGCACAAGTATCTATGAATTTACCATTCCATAACCCCAACCCATATCATTCTTTTTCAGGGAGCAAAGTAGCACCAGCAGTCAAGTATTGTGAGATTTGTCGAATCCATGGGCATGGGCCGAGACAGTGCCCCATTATTCAGAAGTATTCAACAGTATCAAATACTATACACTGTGATTTTTGTGCATCTACCACACATACTACTAATCAGTGTATATTGTTGGATGCACTTGTAGACAGGTTGGATCAAACGGCATTCAGGGTGAATGAAACCCCTCAGGGACCAGGAAGAGGTCAAGGAGGTGGAGCTGAAGGAAACTTCAGAGGAGGAAGAATTGTGGGAAGAGGACCATGAAGATTCTACAACTGCGATGAGCAAGGCCATATGGCTAGAGATTGTCCTCATTCGAGGCGGCCATGGTTCTCTCACTACATAACCAATGGGCATGCAACTGAATATTTCCCAGAACTAATTGAAAAATGGGAAGATCGGGTACGTCAACGAGGAACTAACCTCATCAATTCATAAATTAAGAGAGTTATTAAAGGACAATTTCCCAACCTTAATATCGTCACTCAACGAGGGGCAAAGACTAGAGTTGATGCTGATAATTTACCTCAGATTCAGAAAGAAACACCTAAAGAAGATAGGTATGATCCTCTGAAACAGAAGTTGTTCTTAAAAATGCCATAGAATTATTTCAGAATATCCCTAGCACTGAGATGCAAGAGAAACCCTCTCAACCTATTTTTTATCCTAATATTCTGCAAGTCCCTGCTTCACCCCCTGCACTCAGAAACCCCGTAGTCACTTTGAGACAACATGAGCAACCACAGAATGTAGTTGACCTTTGGTTTCAATTATTTTCTGATATTCTTGGGAATGATCAGTTAATAGAAAAGTTGGGCAATGCACTATACCTAGTTTCAGGGGATGAAGAACCCACAGAAGCAAGAATAAGGACTAATATTCCTAAGAAGAGTACTTAGAGAATGAAGAGAAGGAAGTACAAAATGGGAAAGAGTTTAGACTAGTATCCCAGCTAGACGAGTTTGATATTAAGGATGTTATGTTAGATCTAGGATCTGATGTTAACATACTACCTAAGAAGAATTGGGAAGCCTTAGGAAAACCCTAGTTGACATATTCCCCAATCCAACTAAGAATGGCCAACCAATATTGTATTTTCCCAATAGGAAGACTGGAGAATTTAGAAATAGATGTTGCGGGAGTGAATACTGTAGTTGATTTTAAGGTGATCAAGATCATGGGGGATAAGGATTGTTATCCTGCACTACTTGGTATTGATTGGGCCTATGATAACTATGTAGTGATTGACCTTAAAAAATACACTATGACATTTTAGGCAAATGGAATAAAAGTAGTTCAACCCTTGGATCTGTATGTAGGCCCCAGATATACGAAGCCAACGGATAACAATATGGAGGGAGAAGACTTGGATTAGTTGTAAACCGTAACAGCAGGAACAAGATAAGATTACATAAATCCTAATGTTGATGGATCAGTAAGTTGGAGGAGTATACAAATAGCAGATGAAGATTCAGAACTGGCATTTGACAGTTGGCAGCAAGGCTCATACGAAATATTCTCAAGAAGATGTGAAACTTTCAGGGAAACTAGATGGGTTGGAACCGAGGTCAGAGAACACCCAGTATATGACGATACCTTAGGAATTGATAGTTTTCTGCTCATCATGGAAGAAAAGCTAGTGGATGATCAAAGGATCTCATTACTAGATTTATCCCTCCAAGACACCCCTGCCAGATGGTGAGCCAATCACAAATACTTACTCAAAAATTGGGACGATGTGAAGCAAGCTATCAGATATAGATTTCAATATAAGGAGCAACTGGAATTGTTAGAATATAGAAGATGGTGTGCTCATTTTACCATTGACAATACCTTCGTCACCCAACCATAGGTCGAAGCCTCCCTCCGAGCACCTTAACCTTGACTGAGAATTCCTCCGGAAGTAAACCCTAGGCTAGATAGCCAAACAAAGGGTAGCGCATCATTCCCTAAGGATAGCGCATCACAAAAATATGATCAGATAGTCCAAACCCTAGCCAAGAGATATTCAACCTAATACTGAAACTAGCTACTGTTGTAGCTGCACCTACAACCCTCCTCCAAACCTATGCACAAGATTGCAACTGCAGTGCACACCAACTGGGAAACTGCAATTCTGAGATTCTATCAAATGAGAACTGGCACCCTGTATTTATACTGGTTCTGCCAGATTTGTTGGGGTTGACTTCTCCTTCTGGGTATGTGTCTGTTCAGTATATTATTATTATTTCTGGCCGACTTCTTCTCTTGGAGGCTAATAACCTAATATTAATTATCTTCTCGAGCCGACAAGGCTTCTAGGGTTATTATCCAACTCATTAGGGTTTCTCTTGCTTCCCAGAGTCTTCTATTCTTGTCAGGTTCACATGTGCAGGTAAATACCTCCCGCAGCTACCATAATATTAACACTCCCTCCTAGCTAGAGAGGTATTTACAGGTAATGGAATTAAGCACAAAACATACCATTTACCCGATAGCATCAATATAGTCATCTAGACTATTTCATGAGCATCAACATCACCATCAGTTGCATCATCTCTCGAAACCATACTTCATCTGAGTAATTAGATATGATACTAGATAAGTCACTCTCACCATAGAGTGATACAAGAGGAGTAAAAGCTCTGAACTATTTTCTGTCTGGAAAATCTATGTTCATCATTCATCTGAATGATCATTATCTCCAATAAACTGTTGATAGTCTTCAAGGAAATTAGAACAAGGATAGAACACACCTGTGTCTATTCATAGTAGTATATAACTACAATTCATTGGTTTAATACCACATCAAGTAACACACAAGTACTTTATCAGCAACGTATGGTTGCGAACAGTGAGACATATTCTCCATAGTAGTCCTCATCTACTGTTATACAGTCTTCATAACAAACATCTAATAGCATCCTGCATAGAAACAATGTTATGATATAAAGTGATTTGTCTGGGCCAATCTTTCACTCATATCTGTGAGCTCTGAAAGAATATCTGCCACAATAGTCTTCACCTATTGTCATATAATATTCATAGCAATCTGCATAGAAACAATGTTATGATATAGATTGAATTATCTGGGCCAATCTTTCACTCACATCTATGAGCTTTGAAAGAATATCTGCCTCAAAATAGTGAAACATATTCACCATCATCTGATGCCATCCTGCACAGAGAAATATTGTTAAACACAAACTAAATCCTCTGGGCAATCTTTCACTCACGTTTGTGAGATCTGAAACAATATCTGCCCTCATCGGCAATGGGTTATCTACCCTATTCTTCACAAACAAGGAAGAAGGATTATTTATGATTTCTGAGCCTGGACCATTTCTCTCCCTGGGCCATTCTTCCTACACTAATTAAAGTGCACCCTGGATAGAATGTATAAACCCAAAGAAATATTTGGACCATTCCTCACCCTGGGCCATTCCTCCGACACTAAACAAAGTGTAACCTGGAGAGAATGAGTCTGCCCTAAGGAATGACTGTCCCTGATTGCTGAACCTGGACTATTCCCCACCCTGGGCCATTCCTTCGACACTAAACAAAGTGTAACCTGGAGAGAATGAGTCTTCCCTAAGGAATAACTGTCTAGACCATTCCCCACCCTGGGCCATTCTTCTGACACTAAACAAAGTGTAACCTGGAGAAAATGAGTCTGCCCCGAGGAATGTATGTCCTGCATCAACCTCCAAAACGGACCATTCTTCGAAACTGCTCACAACTGTGAACTTCGAAAGAATGATTGCCCAGCGAGGTGGACCATTCTACTTGACCACTACTCAGAGTGACTGCCAAGAAGAATGACTGTCCTAGACCACTCCCCATGTTAACCACAATGGGAAGTAGTTGTCTATGATACA
>JASDQU010714513.1:0-14585 GCA_032191745.1 Picea mariana
CACACCCAAAAACAAAGAATACTGCTATATCAAGTTGTCAAAGCAGGCCAACTCCTTCACCAAGGCAAATGGCTCACCAGGGACCAAGTTCAGCAGAAGTTTCCTCATCTCATGGAGGAACTCAACGCAATGGGGACCATTGCTTCCTAAGGGGGGAGGAATGATCTAAGTGGATATTTTTGGCCACCCACCTATTCCACTTGGACCCCCACCATTGCTTCTTTCAGTTTTTCAGTTTCCGCATAGTTTACTATTTTTAGCAGTTTTTCGGGTCCTGAACTTCCGGAGCCATTTTGAGGCCTTAAACAATTTTTTTTTTGGGAAAACAGGGAGAAACATGGATTGTAGATCCATGTTTCTCACCCAAAATTTGTATTCCTCGGACAGATCTTTCTAACGAGGTATAGAACACGTCAAACAAAGATCGTATGCCAAAGTTACGTCCCCGGGAAGTTAATGTACCAACTTACCCAAACGAGGCCCATAGTCTTGGCGTTTCATCTCCTAGGGTTAGGTCTTTGGATGTTTAGGGTTTTTCATTGTTTCTCAATAATAATAGGCCTTTGAGCCTCATTGTAACACAGTTCAGAGGCTAGTGGCCACCACATCTCTTCTCAGAGATAAGCTACCAACGCCCTAGCTAGTTTATTTCCATTCTGTCTGTAAGCATATTTTAGTCATTTTTTATTAATGAAATGAAGTCTTATTTCTGCTGCATCTCTGTGTTTATGTGTATTTCTGTATTTCATTGTGTTCCTACATAAATACGGATCAGAACAACCCAATTTCCACGGAGTGAATAATCTAGAAGTATTATTGGCACAGTATGAGGATGAAGTGTTGGAAAATCAAAGACTCTTAGCACTCGATATAGCACTCAAGGCCACACCTGCAAGATGGTGGAATTCATGCAAAGAAATAATCACAGATTGGTACCAATGTAAGTGGTTACTGCACATAAGGTTTGGCGTAGAAAATAAAAGCAACAAGCAGCATAAGTGTGATGGATAGGGGGCACTAGCAGAACACTTGGAGATATGCAGAACATTGTGGAAGATGACACTCCTAGAGGAATGGCCTCATCATTTCATACACACATTAGAGGGCATACCAACAAACTAATATACAGACCAGGAACTGCGCATAGGAACTTTGAACTGGACAGTACTAAAACAAAATTTTACAGTCACTTTCTCATTCGAGCATGAGAACCCCAACATAGATGCAACACTTAAGCAGATAAGAGGGGTGATATTCATTAAGGATATAGAAGTCGAGCTCATAACAGAAGAACAACTACTCAACAGAAAAATCGTTAAAGAATTGTTGTCATGCTACCACTTGCAGGAAGAAGCACTAGATGAAGGCGATTTGCACGATATTCAGATCGAGGAAGCAGAAGGTGAAAGAGAAGTGGAAGGCCCACCTCTAGAATCAGAAGTAATTTCTACCCTAATCAAGGTGAATAAAGTCAACATTGGTATAGTTGAGGATCACAAAATGACCAACATTGGAGACTATTGGGATGAACAAACAATAGAAAGAATAACAAAGTTACTGCATGAGTACAACGACTTGTTCCCCACAAAATTTACAGAAATGAAGGGTATAGCAGGAGAGCTAGGAGAAATGAATATACCACTTAGGTTTGAAGCAAGAACGATCAAACAATGACCATACAAACTAAACCCGATACATAAGCGGAAATTTAAAGAAGATATTGATAGAATGCTTGAAGCTGGAATCATAAAACCTATGGAGCAATCAGAATGGATAAGCCCGATGGTATTTCAGCATAAAAAACAAGACAGGTTAAGAATATGCATCGACTTGAGGAAGTTGAATGATGCATGCTTACATGACCCGTTCCCTACACCTTTTACGGATGAAGTGTTGGAGAATGTAGGAGGACGCGAAGTTTACTCATTCACTGATGGATTCTTAGGCTACCACCAGATCAAGATAGCACAAGAAGATAGATACAAGACCACCTTTTCTACAGAGTGGGGATATTACTGGTACATAGTCATGTTGTTTGAACTAAAGAATGCACCAAGAATATTTTCCAGAGTATTCATCGCTGCATTTAAGGAATTTATCCACCAGTTTATAGAAGTGTACTTGGACGACTGGACAGTATATAGTTTGTTCAAATATCATGTAGAGGTCTTGCGGATGATGTTAGAAAGGTGTGGACAGTGCTAGATATCATTATACATCAAGAAGTGCATCTTTGTAACACCGTTTGGGATACTATTGGACCATATAGTATACAAACAAGGCTTACTAGTAGATCCTGCAAAGATTGTAGTAATTATTAACTTGCCACCATCAAAGACAGTCCCTCAACTAAGAGCAACATTGGGACACACGGGATACTACAAGAATTTTGTCAAAGGGTACACACAAATTATCGCACCAATGGAGAAATTGTTAAGAAAAGATAGAAAATTTCAGTGGAATGAAGATTGTCAAAATGGTCTGGATACGTTGAAAGAAAAGATGGTCACTGTACCAATACTAGTATTTCCAAACTGGGAGAAGACATTCCATGTACACGTAGATGCATCGGCCATAACACTTGGAGCTATTCTGGCACATCCAGGAGTGGGGTGTTTGGACCATCCTATAGCGTTTGCGAGTGAAAAACTATCAGAATCAAAGAAGAACTACAATACTATAGAGAGGGAAGGCCTAGCTATGGTCTACGCACTACAGAAGTTCAGACACTACCAATTGGGAAAATATTTTAAGATGCTCACAGATCACTCAGCCCTTAAATACGTAGTAAACAAGCCAGTGTTGGGGGGAAGAATCTATCGATGGTTACTATTGCTTCAAGAGTTTGATTTTGAAGTAATAGTCAAGACAAGAAATTTGAACGTAGGACCTGACCACCTATCAAGGGTCACGAATGGAGAAGAACCTACAAATTGAGAGGACAATTTTTTGGATGCACAGTTATTTTCAGTCCAGATCGCCAATGAATACATTGCAGATATCAATCAATACTTGAGTACATGTACTGCGCCATAGGAATATAACACCATGTAGAAGAAGAACATAGTACTTTGGGCTGCAGACTATCAGTTGATTGGAGGACACTTATACAAAATGAGTGCTGATAAATCTTGCGAAGATATGTTTTAGAACATGAAATACCAAGGGTTTTAGAAGAAGCCTATGATGGAATAGTAGGAGGACATTATGCAAGAGAAAATACCATGCAAAATGTATTGCACCCAGGACTAGCATGGCCGACCATTCACAGAGACTCAAAAAAGTACTTTTAGAGATGCGATGTATGTCAGAGCGTTGGTAAACCCAATAGAAGGGACGAAATGCCATTACAACCACAGGTAACGTTGTAAGTATTTGATAAATGGGGAATCAATTTTATGGGACCAACTAACCCACCAAACAAAAGGACAAGAGAAAGGTACATTATCACTACGACATAATACCTGACAAGATGGGCAGAAGCAACACCAGTGAAGGATTGCAGTGCAGAAGCAACAACACACTTTCTATTTGAACAAGTAATCACTAGGTTTGGTTGCCCAAGAATTTTGATGAGCGACCAAGGCACTCACTTCATTAACAACACTATTAAGGATATGAATGAAGAATTTGAATTCCATCATCAAAAGAGCACTCCTTACCACCCACAGGAAAATGGAACAGTAGAACCATTTAACAAAATCCTGGAAAATGCACTGACAAAGATTTGTAATGTCAACAGGGATGATCGAGATCTCAAAATACCAACAGTATTGTGGGCATACAGGACCACATGCAATAATTTGATAGGGCACATGCCATTCAAACTGGTATACATACAAGAAGCAGTGGTGCCATTAGTATTTCAGGTATCCAGTATGCATGTAGTTGCGATTACACACATGATAGAACAAGGCATCGTATAGGACAGGCTAAATCGATTGTTGGTTATGGAAGAAGACAGGATCCTAGTAGGGTTCCGCCAACAAGTTCAGAAAGAAAGGGACAAATCTTGGCATGATAGACATATCAAGAATAAAAATTTCAAGGAAGGATACCTAGTGTTGATGTATGAAAGCAAATCCATTCAACATCGAGGAAAACTTAGAATGCACTAGTTAGGACCATACGAAGTAAAAACTGTCACAGATGGGGGAGGTGTACAGTTGAAATATTTAGGAGGAGCATAAATTAGAGGGATGATCAATGGAAGTCAAATGAAGCTGTACAAGGACAGTCAACCCCCCATAACTTGAAAGTCACCACGGAGTTTGAAAAAAAAACAAAAAAACAAGCAGGCTAGTAAATGGTACCAATAGAGGTACAACACAAAGAAAGGAGAAGGAGAACACACACTTAAGAATACAAACCCGGTGAATACAAGGCCAACGGTCAGTTCAAAATGGAAACAAGCGAGAAAGGTAACGATGACAAAAGAAGTACTAAATGATGAAGGCAAGTGGAATTGAATACCGAAAATGACCGACAGGATGACGCATTAATCACACCAACTGGTGACGGCGAGGGAGATTAACGAAAAGTACGAAGGAACCAGAGGTTCATTGAATCCATAATGAAGGTACCATCTTCGACAAGTTTCATATGATGCCCATACAAAGAAAGGATGTGGGAGAAAAGATCCTATTGTGAAATTAGAAGAGACAGAGAGTGATAGAGCATACGAAGCATAGAGAGAAGCTCACAGAATTTGCAGAGGACACTGATCTCAGAGAATGATCGAATTTCACCACCATGGAACCACCCAAAAAATATGAACCAAGACAGACTGCTAGAAAATCCAAAGTTAGTACCAGAGAAAAAATACAATCGCAAAAAAGCTAATAGCAACTAGCATAAGTCGTCAATGTAGATGAAATCCCATCACCGGATACAACACCAGTTAACCCCACACCCATTGTGAAGGAAACCCAACAGACAACACCAACAGGAATGAATGTGGATACACCATAAGAGGGATAGGGCCAACAGAACGAGGGCTCAGGCAGCCAAGTGCAACTAGAAAATCCTGAAGAAGCCTCGAGAGTCAATGGGATGGCTACAAACCAGGAAGTAGTGATCGAGCTAGATGAATCAAAGACAACCGTGTCGGAACATCAATAGGAGGGATTAGTGGAAAATGTCACAATCTAGTCAGAACAGTATGTCGAATAACGACCAATGGAGGTTGGGAACTCCAATCAACTACCACCACAAAAGGAAAAACACATAGTACCTAGGTCACCACGCAAACAACCCGCAACAACAATTTTTTTGTCGCGCATACCACAAGGGGTACAGGTGAAAGTAGACTTGATAGGTTATATCAAGAATATAAAATACTCAGACCATGATGTAAGGGATACAGACAAGTTCCCAAAGTCCATGAAGCAATTTTACCTATAGACAGTGGGTGTAAGCCCATTTAAGGAACCGGTTCATCAACCACTCCAGTGGGCAGTAGGATTGGCAAAAATGGTCATTTTAGGTCCGTTTCAACTACCACACTTTGGCAGAGAACAATATGCCAATAGTTGCGTCAAATAATTGATGGCAGACATATATGGCTAGAAAATCTCGTCTCAATAGACGTAGAGCTCATTACACACATCACAAAGCTGCCATCACGGGGCATGGATCCTGCACAATTTCTTGATGATAAGACAAAGGATAAATCATTCACTAAGGATATGAAAATGAAATATGGCACTAAAAAGGGGACATGCGAAATCATCATCAAACAGATCAGTGACGTCACGACAAAGATGGCCGCAAAAATCATGGTCTGCAAGCTGCTCAAAAAATGTCCCAAGGAGGAATTCTCGGCTGGGGTTGTCACAGTTGCAACATAGTGTGTTGAGGGCACCATAGTTAGTTGGGCCCCTTATATGTTGAATTTGTTTGTAGATGACTGTAAGGATGCACAGGATCTGGGAACAAAATTTCATTACTCATTTTTGATCATGTTGATATATATTATGGGATGGAAGGAACCGAAATATGTATCTTTCACCACCAGACCCAAGACCAATCCTGGAGAGAGATATTTATCGCTTGGCACCACGTCAAACACTAGGAACAAAAATATGAACGTGTCTATATTCAAACGATATCTTTGCGATCCCATCTCCAACCTATGGAGAATAACATAATATCCTGTTGAATATTATCATGACATAACTAACTTCAAGGCCACTCGACATGCGATGTAGATCTAGGTGCAAAAGGACTCCAACAAGTAGTGGCTACAACTGCATTATTTCATCATGAAGGGTGACATAGAAATGGCTATCAAGGATTGGGAAGATGATTGGAGGATCCCAGTCCTCACTCGAGACATACCTGCAGGGGCAGAGAAGGAGGAAGCAAGGCAAGAACATCCACATGATGAGGAAGCAGAGTAGGAAGAGACACAACCCCAGGGAGTCACAATGTCTAAGAAACTAAGGGTAGGCTAGACCAAGCCAAAGTAGATGAAAGGGGGGACATCTAAGACAGGAACCTAGAAGGGGAAGAAGAATAATATGAACCCACCCAAAGTACAACATAAATAGGCTGAGACAATGCAGGGGACCACATCAAGTCCTAATCGACAAGAAAAAGGCCCAACTAAGTGACCAACTACTCAAACAGAGGGTGCATGCAAGAAGATAAAGGCACAGAGAACACCTCCAGAATACACGATTATGGAGGATGATACAAAAATGGTGGCCCAAATGGTTCAGGATCGCACATCCGAGGATTTTGAGAATGTTGTGTGCCATAGGGACAAAATTCAAGAGGAACTGGCAGACATGCGATAACTCCTCAAACAGATCAAGGATGCACAGGTAGCCAACAAGAGCATGGAAATAGGGCCATCAACATCACAAACAAGAGGAGAACCTGAAACACGTCAGCGGGATACAGTCCATACAATACCGCGGCCATGTACAAAATTTCACATTACATCCTACATGTTGCGCATGGACGAGATCGTGGGGTAGACGCCCCTAAAGGACTTAGCTCATTACAATTGGTATTTCCACGGATACCATCCAAGGCTCTACATAAACTACAGGTTAGTGTTACCTAAAAGGTACAGTCTCGCACATGCACAGACAAAGTCAAATTACAAAAGGTAAAGGATAAATGGGATGCGTTGGAATTGATATATGAGAAAGATAAGTTCGAGACCAAAGAGGAGAGAGAACGCATGAATGGATTGGAAAAAAAAGTGGTTAGAGCTTACGAGAAGATTCCAAATACCGCACAGAGGTACAAACTAAAAACAACATAGAAGATTAATTAGATTGCATAGACAATTGATCAATATTAGCAGGAGATCGAGAATCTCCACGAGCAACTAATCGAGAATTGGATCCAGGAGATTGATGGGACTCAGAAAGGCCTAAAAATTAATTTTCTCATAATGGTGTCAAAACGGACGTGTGTGTAGGCCTCACGATACAAACCCAACGCAACTTTAACGGGATCAAACGAACGTCATATGCTTCAGATATCACGATCTTTTCATTTTTCCAAATAGGTAAAAAGTCAATAGTCAGTAGGCCAAAAAGTCAACACCGACATAAGCATGATGTCATGCTGGCGTGGAAGCGTCAAGAGGTGACATGTGGCAGTTGGTCGTACAACTGACGTGGCAGGTTACAGTTGGATGTTGACGTGGCAGGTACAGGTGGACCAATCTGGGAGTGACATGTGTCACCACTACAAGGGTGACATGTGGCATGCTCGTATAGCGTACGAATGACATGTGGCGGATAGTGATTGGGCAAGTGTGTTGACTATGAAAACATGTGGTCCAATCGAATATTGACACGTGGCATTTACTTCAACGCATCTCAAATTTCTGCGTGACCCAGTCATGGGCTGCTACATGGCACCCGTTCATTGGCTAAATTTTTCTTGCAAACAATTGTTGGAGTCCACCAAGTTGAACCACATGACCTCTCCACTGGGAGAATGACTTGGCAGGGCTGGGCTAGCCACCCCGCCCTCGCTATGAGTCTTAACTGTATATGTAACCATATGTATTTAAGGTTTAAACAGTGGTATGTTCGGGTGAAAAAGGGTTGGGGCCTAGCCTCATCCCTCAGTAATCCAATCGTGCAATGTGACTAGAATCCATACCTTCCACCGTTTGGCATATGGGTGGAGTGTTATTCTCGTCACTTCACAATGGAACAACGCAATGTAACCATGGTCCACACTCTGGTGCTTTGGCACATAAAATATGAGAGTTATCCATCGATCATGGTGACATGCCATATGACTCGGCCTATAAATGGTTAGCATGGAGTAAAAATTAGCCACAGTCGATCGGGCTAACCCATCGACTAGGGGGCTTAACCACTAGATTTAATCCAGGGGGATTAATATATTAGCACGCGGAGGTCTGGCCCGCGACCACATGTCCACCACCATATAACCAAGGGCCGAGAGTAAAGGGGACAACACACCCAGCTTAGCGCCTGGCCACATGAGGACACCATATATGACTAGGAATGCGAAGACCAAGGGGGATGCATCCTATGTTTTGGCATAAAGTGGGTTTTGAATTTGTATTAAAATATTTTAATGGATTATTAGCCTTATATTGGGAGATTTAGTCCATTATTAAGGGATCTTGGGCACTTTTTGAGGCCAAATCTTGGGGAGAAGTTGGGAGATGGTTACAAACTTCAAATCTATATAAAACAGGGCTTTTTGAAGCCATGAAAAAGGGGATTCAGATTAGGTTTATACTGAATATTTTCCAAGCCAAAGCCACTTTTATGTAAGGAAGCTATTGAAGAGAGCACCTTTGTGGGCCACTTCTAGGAGCTCCGACCATCTGATTTCAGTGCCGTCATTTTTGTTGGGTTCTAGAGATCTGGTAGAACAAGACTAGATTAGTTTGTAACTTTTTTGGCACTGTTGTGATGTACTTTTGAAACTTCGAACAGAAATAAAAATACCTCACCCACCGAGACAAAGACTTGGAGACGTAAGCGATATCGCTGAACTCAATTATCACTTTGGTGTTTATGGTTTGTTGTTCTTGTTGTTCCTGAGTTTGTACTTAAGGCTTAGAAGTACAGTGTCAAGGCATCCGAAAGTGGGTAAAAGATGGAGAAGAGGGAAATGTCAACCCTCGGTAAAGGAAACTAGGGAATATTTCTACATTGGTGTTGTCTAGCTTCCAACTGTTCCTGAATAGTTATATCTTGTTCAATGGCTGCCCATGAACGTTCAAGTTCGACCCGGTTAGTAGCCGTTTTAAGAATAGTGTCGAAAAGGTTTAAGGAAATGTGTGTTTGGTTCGACAGTCCGGGTTCTATATCAGGCTGTGTTGGTACAGGGACAGTCATAGAGGAACAGTAAAAGTGGGAAAAACTTTAGAGAGAGATTAAGTGTTGTCTCAATTTGGTCGTATAAAAGAGAATTTATGGTTTTAGGAATAAAATAGGGATGCAAATCAAAGGCTCTTTCCCGTAACTGTGTTATATTTTAATAAAAGGTATGAGGTGGGAGAAAAACATTTAGCTGTCTATAGTGTGAGGCTCCTATCAGGGGAGGGTCTCACATATAAACAGAAGAGGAAAATTGTAAGGAAATAATCGATGTAGCAAAGAATATGTGTTGAATTCTGAAAATGTAGACTGGTATTACACCCACTGATAGCTAGTACAGAGGAAAAACAGTAAACAATTACAGAAAACCAAAATTCATTTGCTATTGTAGTGGTCATACTAAATTATAATGAAGCACATCAATTAGGAATATGAAATGAAACGAAATATGAGATACAAGGAAACAAAATTGTAACACAGTCGTGACAGAATTGAGAATCTTCAGATTTGCTTGTATTAACTCTCAAATGTAAAAAACTCTGTTACAATCGACACAAAAAGGTCCAGCCTTGTTTATTTCTTTCTGTGGTATATTTATACAATTTTACAAATAAGATAGAATCTCAGTAGTCACAAAATTTTAGTTACGACAGGGAGGAGAGAAATCGCTCCATTTCTTCTTCTCTGTCTTCACTTGGTGCTAGACGTTTGTCGTCGCACGGGCTTGGTACAGGAAACACATCTTTCAACCAGCTAAGAGATTAACCGTGACGGTTCTGCTTGATAGCTGGCTTCAAAGAAGTAACATTCTTGTGCTAACTGCTGTAGCATGTCTTCCATTTNCTATGATGTTGATGCCACATAATCGCGCACTAGGTTTAATCATGCATTTATCTACTTGGACGATGTCCACCATAGTCATCTGAGAGATATCAGCCGAATCTCTTTCTTCCTTTTCCTTCAGATCAAGCAAGATATTTTTCACATTCATTTGCATCAACGTCTCGGCACTGCCTCCGCTGTCAATGCCCAGCAGCTCACCATCTATAGAATTAAACACCTCCTCTAAGGAATTGGTTATCTTTTGGGCTTGTTGCTTGCCTTTGGCGATGTTATGCTCCCATTCCTTTAATAGAATGTTTCCTCTGGTTTGCTCTGAAATGGTGAACTTGGGAGTACCTACCGAAACCCTATTGTTCGTGGCTATCACAGCCTCCTGGAAGGCGACCCGAGCTGCTTTGACATCCCTTTCTCTGGCAGATAAGTTCTCAGAAACCTGATTGACCAACAGACAGTTGTCCTAGATCGCTTCTACCTTGGCGAGTAAATTTCGCTATGGTGCAGAGACTCTGCTCCAAATCTCGATCGCCTGGGATTTGAACATCCCGATGTCTATCATTCTATTCTCGGTGATCTCCACCCTAGCCTGCAGCTGTTCGATCAAATCCCTCTGCTGGCTCGCTTGCATCCGACCATCCCATACCACCAGTTGTGCTTGCTCAAGCTTAGTTTTGAGCATCTCTATCTCATTTTTATCGGCCAATATGGCCTACTCTATTCCCACACTCGCCTGGTCTTTAGCAATCTCTGTTGTTGTGGCAAGTCTGGCTTCAAGAGTCCTAATTAGGCAATTTTTTATTTTAAGTTGGTTCTTTAAGAGCCCGACTAAGAATTGATTCGCCGTGGCATATGCTTCTAGTGTCCCTACTATTTTAGTAGCAGATTGCTCATTTTTATTGTCTTTTCCATCAGTTATGACTTTATATTTATTGGCAGTCGACTCTCCTTCTTGATAGAATTCCCTTTTCACTACTGCCTTTCTCCTTTTATCGAAGAAAAACTCATTCGGAGGGAGTTCTTCTACTCTTATGGGCCTCAATTCTTCATTGAATATCCATCCCACATCGATATTTCCCTATGTCAATTGCAAGGGGGTAACTGATGTGATGGGTTCTCCGATCTTCTTCGCAGATTTTCCCGAAGTAACAACCGGACTCTATTTCTTTGGCAGGTCAGGAGTCTTTATTTCTGCTTCCAGACTCTGCTTCTTCGGTGGGTCTGGAGTCTTTTCTTCTGCTTCCAAACTCTTCATTTTCTCCCCCTCATTTTGGTGTTTTCCTTGGTCGGGAGTCGCATCCTTAGAACCTTCAGCATCCTTTTGTTTCTCCTTCGATGTACTCGGGCCCTCATCTCGCAACACTGCGGGAAGACAACTACGTCGATGTTCCTGGAAATTCAGAACATCGGCTCTTTCTTCGGGTGCCAAGGATTAGAATCTCCTCATAGGACCTTGTTCCTCAGAAAATGTCATCCGAGGGTGAATTTTCATGCTCAAATCTCTTGAGCCCACAATTTGCCAAATGGTTGCTCACGACCCTCTGTGGATCATGCTTCTTGTATTCGATGGAGACCAAATTTAGGTCTTCCAGGGCTGCGGCCTCATCTTTGGCATGCCCAAAATCTAATAAAGAATAAGAATTCAAATGAACAGGAAAAGATGGCCATACCTTCTTCGAGTACCCTTTAAGTTCTTTGCTTACACTGCCAATTACCATTTGCCAGGCAACCTCGCGACAAGCCATCTTGTCGGGAATGAACAATGGCAGCGCATGTGGGGAACAGAAGCCCCGAAAACTCTGAGGTACGAAAATTCTGCTTCCACATACCAGTCTTCTATGCTACTCAGATTCATTACTATGCTATTCGAGATCCAAGGTGGCAGGTGACCAAAAATGGTGACATGCAGGGGGACCATTACCCAGTTAAAGATTTCATACACAAAATTTTCCTCTTTGTTTTCCCATAATTTTACATGATATACATGTATGGGTTCATCTTTGGCTGGAGTCCAACTCCAGCTCATCAATGGAAATGGTGTCTTAGAACAAATTGCATCCATAATGTATGCAGACATGAAGAAAGAAGACGCCTTCACATTCTCTTTCTGCACCCAATACTTTGTGACCCGAGTGGTCAAGCTATCGGAAAGCATCTTTTCCCATTCAAAGGAACTGCCTTCGGTGACCCGAAACATTAGAGGCACCCACACAAGGAAAAAATGCGAGGTATCCTCTTTCCCGAATAACATGCTTGTCATCATGGCTACATATTTGTACTGCAGTTCTAAAGAAGCGATAGAATATATGTCGTGGCTATCAGCCCTGAACTTCACGGTGTTCAAAACCCAATCCTTTATTAAACTAGCCATGGTTTTATCATACTATACGCATTCCTTCTCCTTGAACTCGTCCAAGAATTCATTGCCATATGTGTGGTAGGACATCGTGGGTAGCTTATACATGGTTTGCAGATGTTCTAGCCTTAAAGCCCCGATGGTGATTTTCTGCTCGTTCATGATAGTCCTGGTCGATATGTCCACATGGTCCAGTGCCCATCGGACCATATCATAATACGGAAGCAACCGCGGTCTGGCTGCTACTCTGTGCATTCCAGATTGGACGACTATTTTGTACTTGGTGGTTATATCATCTTTTTCGTTGTCGCTGGAGTCGTCGGAATAATCCACCAATTTTGCTTGCAGAATATCTGAAACATATGACCAATTTGGGACCGATTTGATACTTCGGGGCGAAGTATCGGAGACATTGTCTAAGCCTTGTCCCGAAACCTCAACATTCACCTTTGATGATTTTCGCGGAGCCATGGATGAAGCTTGCATTTTAGCTCTACTGCGATAGAACTGCGTATACATACAGAAGTCAGTTTACTCAAAGGTGATGTGATCTAAGTGCTATGAAAATGCATTTGTTATAATGAAACACAACTCTTATATATACTCAAAAAACTCAGTACCTTTCAGAACAAGTCTGTCAAATCGCATTTGGAAATAAATTCTGTCATAAAAATCCGATCTTATATTTATCGATTTACCCTATTTCCTCATTAATGTCATAAATTTTGGCGGTTTTAAAATCTCAGTTGGCGCATGGAGGAAAAAGGCTACCTCATAAATCGTGCAAATATCAAAGCACGAGATACTCATTGATTTAGTTGAATTAATCCAGTTTACCAATGTTAATCAATATTTCGGTACTCGTTATATCGGAGATTTTCCTTTAACATTTTGAGTCTCTAACACCCAAGACTACGAAGATCGATTTTGGTTAATAAAAGGTAATCATGATTTGGGGCTTGATTAATTTTATAATTATTATATTCACCATATCGCAACTTGGAGCTTCAAAGATAAGTTTATGGGAGATTTACATGCCAAGCTACAAAACTGTGAGATCGTGATAACATGACTTAATTAAAGGGAAGATAATCTTGGATTAAGTGATTAATTAATCACGTTATAACTGCATCGTGATTTCATGAGTCGGGGTTTAGACGGTGTAACTTTCGAAAAGGACAATGTCGAGTGGCGAAATGCCGAGAGAATCTTTTACCATGGTTAGATTTTGCCTTTAACCTTGACATGGGTTAGTCAAATAAGGATCTCGTGTTCTTGGCTATCGGGGCCATGACATTAAATTTTTTGGTTTGGCGAATGCCGAGGCGTGAAACCCCGATGACATTTGATCTCGAGTTAGCTAAAACTTTACCCTCGTTACTATCTTGAGTGAAAAATTAAAATGATTTTGTTGTTTTGTGGCTCAAGATGTGTGAACTACATGACTTATAGTATCTGACCTATGAGATCTCGAAGTAGAATCAAAGAGGAAACATTTTTACGAAAGGTAGGACTTGTTTCGAGAGTAGAATAATCATCGCTGCTCGCATGATAAAGTTTCAGAGATCTCGATATCTCAGAGGGATATTATGAAAACCATCTTTAGATTTTAAGTATGAAAATGAAATTTGTGATGGGCTAGAAAAACAAGGGTGGCTCCAACATAGGCTCCAACTAGGGATCCCGCCTTCCTGTGAGGCAGGAAGAACAGTAGACCACATGCCAATATTGGGTAAATGGAGTCAAAAGCTCAATCAAGAGAAAAAGTTCCTGAGAAAAGGGTATCAAAGGGGGAAAGATACTTTGTTCTTTACCTTGAAAAGCTTCTTCAAAATCAGATACTCTTTTTAAACATAGCTATAGTCCCTTTCACAATTTTCCCTTTCCCGCTACTAAATTTAGGTATGTTTTAAGACAATCAAAACAGTCCTAGGAGACCCAACAGATCTTGCGGCTATCAGCTTGCATCAAAAGAATAAGATATATGTTTTTAATTGGGGAGTCCCGTCTAAATTTGGGATGTGGATCAGGTTTTAAAAAGCATTGGTTACCAGAGTATA
>JASDQU010714513.1:14871-27040 GCA_032191745.1 Picea mariana
CACCACCTGTCTTATAATTTACTTTTTAGAGCGCGAAGATGGGGGCAATCAGTTTGTATTAGGGCTGATATCTATGTAATATTTTGCATTATAGGTCTGTCAACTTACTTTGATTACTCGGTACCAACCTTCTCTTGACCTTCACAACATCTTCGTTCTTAGGGAGAAAAAGGAAAATAACGTTTTAAGGGCATCCCTATTGAGCAAGCTTCAATCCTCCGATGCCGTTGAAAAACCTAGGAAAGTTAGGATCACTCTAAACGTTCCTTCTCTTAGCAGGGGATCGAGTAGTTGTGAAGACCCGCTTTCTTTCCAAAATCTGTTTTGAAACTCATGAGGTTGAAACGAAAAAATTTTATCCCTTCGTAATGAAACGGAAAGATGGTGACTTGTTAAAAGTTAAACCCGAAGATTGAAAGGATGCCAGGTAGCGATTTACTGACCGAAAATACAGAGGTCAAACAATTCAAGACTGACTCTTGTAAATATTTTCGGGGATAATTTACTTTGACTGACTATTTTTTGATTGAGTGAATCGTTTTAATTGTTTTAATTTTTTCAAAGATTATCAAACCAAGAAACAACTCTGTTATCTATCAGTTTAGCTGATATTTCAGTTTGAATGGCGTTACCTCGATTTTCTTTAATAGTCTTTAATAACATGTATTTTGAGAAATATCATCTTTACCTTTTCATTCCACTTTCTTTGAGCAATATGAAACTACTTTAGGTATCACCTGTTTAATGTCGATTTATTTCTGACACTGACTTTCAGATTACTTTTCCTGCTTGTTTCATATGCAGCTGGAATCTTGTAAAAAGCAAATACGAATCTTATTCGAAATGTGTCGAAAGTTCATGAACGAAAAAAAAAAAAATCAAAAGAAATGTTTAAATGGAAATACATATATGTACACAAAATATATATAATAAATTTTATTTTATTTATTTATGTATTTATTTATTTATTTATTTATTTATTTTAATTTTTTTTTTTAATCTGGTGATTGTTACGTCATGTAATGCTTTAGATACCACCCATTGACAGGGGTGTTGAGAACTTCTCTATCTATATTTTCCAGTAGGAAGGAATTTTTTCCTTCCGGAGCCAAGACCCTAAATGGTCCATACCAGAGGTGGTCAAATTTACCGTGCTTCACTACTTCTTCCTTTCTTGCATCCCATCTTAGCACTAAATCACTTGGAAGGAATTCTCTGCCCTTTGCTTTGTAGTCGAACAATGCTTTCATGTCATCTTGGTACTTTTGCATCCTTTCATCAACTTCGACTCTATGTTGTTGAACCTCAATCAACTGATTTATTCTTCTGTTTACATGATTGGGTTCTTCATTTTGATCCTACCATAACTTCATCACTGGTAGCACTAGGTTTATAGGTAGAATAGCATCTGTCCCATAGACCATTTGAAAAGGTGAAATACCGATAGACCTTTTAGTGCTTATGCGTTTTGCCCATAATGCGTATTTTAAGTGTACATGCCAAGACCTTTTATTTTCATCTAATACTTTCTTGATTATGTTTACCAGGCTCTCGTTAGATGATTCGGCCAATCCATTCCTCTGGGGATAATATGCTGTGGAATGGCCAAGAACGATGTTATACCTTTGACAGAAGCTGATCATAGCCATAGATTTAAAGGCCTGGGCATTGTCAGTAACTATCTTTCAGGGACAACAGAATCTTGACAAAATATTGTCTTCCAATAAATCGATTACCACTGAGTCTGTTTCCCTTTTGGTTTGAATGGCTTCCACCCACTTAGTAAAATAATCTGTAGCTGTTAAGATCCACTTATGTTGAGCACTGGAATGGGGATTCATCTCGCCTATGAAGTCTAGACCCCATTGCTAAAATGGGGCTTCGACTTTGACTGGAACTAGAGGCACCCGAGAGATTCTATTTATCTGTGAATAGTTGACAAGGGTTGCAAGAACGCACTTTGATATTGACGTCCGAAAAGATTTTCGGCCAGTAGTACCCAGCCTTTAAGATCTTGTAGGATGTAGCTCTCCATGTGTGATGCCCCCCATAGACTCCCTCATGAAATTCATCTATAACCCACTGAGTTTCTGATTCAACTAAACAGATTAACAGAAAATCGAGTGGATCCTTCCAATATAGTTGTCCTTTGGCGATACAATATTTAACTGCATGGAGTTTTAAAGTTCTGGATTTGGACGGTGATAGTTCATTTGGGCATTTTAGAGTTAGCAGGTATGACACTATGTCTCTGTACCAGCCTGATGATAAGAACTTCTCTTCGTTCTTGTTTGGACTTGTTTCTTCATTTGGCTCATTTAGGTTTGTGTCTTCGTTGCTTTCTTGCAGGCAATTGATATCAAGGGCTCTAAAATTTGACTCCGCTAAGAGTTTGGCCAGGCCTTACCCTTTTATCAATTTGGTCGATTTAACTTCCAGATCGAATTCTTGGATTTTAGCGAGCAATCGCCCTCTTTTTCCATCACTGTCTGGCTATACCAATATATCTTTCACAGAACTGGTAGGCACGTATGCGATTATCTTTGAATGTAGTACATAAGTTCCGAATGCCTTTAGTTCTTTTACCATTGCATACACCTGTTTTTCTATTATGTCATACTTCAGTTCTGTGTCTCTAAGGCTCTTGCTAAAAAATGCGATCAGTTGTTCGAATCCTTCTTCATTCTTTTGTAGGAGCACCGCAGCGATAGTATGTTCAAAGGCAAATGAGAAGATAAGAAAATCTTTCAGATAGTCTAGGCTTGCTAACACAGGTGCCTCGCTTATGAATTTTTTAATATGCACGAATGATGCTCTGGCCTCGATTGTCCAATTTACTCCATTGTCTTTCTTCAACATCCCTGTGATCAATTTGACAATCTCAGTGAAATTAGGGATAAACCTTCGTAAAAAAATTATTCTTCCTAGGAAAGATTGAATCTCTTTTATATTTCTGGGAATACTTATAGTATCTATTGCTTCAATCCTCTTAGGATCAATCTTGATTCCATCCCTAGATACGATATGGCCCAAAAGCTTACCTTCCCGCATAGTGAAGTGTGATTTCTTTGGGTTCAAAGATAGACCAAACCTACGGCATTTTTCAAAAGTCCGTTTAAGATGGATCAAGTGTTCTTCATCGGTTTTAGAGAAAACCATCAAATCATCGAGGTAAATGAATAAAACTTGTCCCTTTTTCCTATGAAAGCGATGTCCATAGCACGCTGGAATGTAGCCCCTGCATTCATCAAACCAAAAGGCATTTTTTCATACATAAACGTACCCCAGGGTGTGGTGAAAGCAGTTTTCTCCCTGTCTTGTTCATTCATGGTGATTTGATTATAACCAGAGAACCCATCTATCATAGACATTCGGTTTACTCCAACAACTTTTTCTAACACATGGTCTATTTTGGGAAGCGGATAATTGTCCTTGAGAGATGACTTATTTAAGTTTCGGAAATCCACACACAATCTAATTTCCCCACTCTTTTTCCTGACCAGGACCAGGTTTGCTACCCAGTCCGAGTATCTCAGAGGTACGATTATTTTCACGTCTAAAAGTTTCTTAACTTCTTTGTCGATCATAGGTAACAAAATGGGGTTAATTTGTCTAAGATTTTGCCTAAACGGTTTGACCCCAGGCTTCAAAGATATCTTGTGATCAATTATGGAAGTGTCATACGTTCTTAGCTCATCGTAAGACCAGGCGAAAACATCTTTATACTGTCTGAGTAGGTGTTTATACTTAAATTTCATTTCGGGAGGGAGGAACTTGGATATTTTTACCACCCTGGATTCTTTTTCAGTTCCTATATCACAGTCCTCCACTTCTTCTAGTTGGGGCTGCAAAGTGGATTTTAGAGGTACGTCGTTCTGATCAAAAAGTCTTTCTAAAGGAATTAATCCTTTCGGAATCTAGTTGTTTTTAAGGACCAGCATACGATGATCCACAATTTTTTCTCAGAAGGTTTCAGAATCTTCCTCTTCTTGCGTGATCCACATTGGGTCATGTTGATTCTCTTGGTCTGCATGAGTTTCGGAGAACTCACCCACTGCTGCAAGAAATTCTTAATTTGTTTGTCATCTTCAAAGACCTTCGAGTGTTGGATATTGTCTAGTATAGAGGGTTTGTATCTGATTTCAATGTGATACTTCAATTTGAAAGTCATGGGAGGAGAGAAGGTTGAAGCTGCCTTTGCCAATGCATCAGCATGTAGATTCTCTGCGCGAGGGATAAAATGGACATTTACGAATGAGAAAAAGTTTTCCATGAGATCCCAAGAACAATTTCTTTATGTTCTTAGTCTGGGATGCTTGGCTAGGTACTGTCAATTTATTTGTTTGACTATTAACTCTGCATCACCATATACCTCCAAGTTACTTATATTTAGCTTTTTGGCAGCCTCTAATCCAAAGATCAACGCTTCATATTCGCATATGTTGTTAGTGTAATCTATGTCCCACTGCAGTCGATAGGAAAAAGGAAAAACTAACTTACCTCTGGGAGCCACTAAAAGCACTCCTGCACCCGCCCCTTCAGAAGATGAAGCACCGTCAAAATACATTTTCCAGACACCAGTGTTACACAAATCTTCTGTCATGTAATCTAACTCTTCTCGCTCTATATCGTTTTCTTCCGGACAACCATCTAAACCATCATCAAAAGACAAAATACAATTTCCCAGATCTTGGTCCACAATGTAAATAGGGAAATTTTTTGGGTTTTGAGGGTCACTGACTGTATATGCTAATCTTGTTTCTCTGTAAAACTAAGTGAATTGACCACCAAACACAGGAATTGTAGCAAATGTCATGTCCAACTGAAGAGAACCCCCCAACTTGGCTCCCCATGACCTAGATAATAGCAAGACATACTTAGGGGGAATATCTGCGATAACCACATAGATCAGGATGCTCTTAACCGGGACATGCGCCAGGGTAACTACCAGATATTTAATCATCCCCATACACTTAACCCCTCTTGAGTCAAAAGAGTACAGATCTCCATAAGGTCTAGTGATCTAGAGACCCAACTTGTCCATAATAATCTTGGGCATAACGTTATGGGAGGCTCCAGAGTCTAACATGCAATTATGTAGCAATTGATCATACACATTCAGAGTGATATAAAAGGGAGCAATGGTGTCTTTGGCCCTTTCAAAATGGGGACCAAAGGTGATGTTAGGTTTGTCATCTTTCAGGTTTAAAACATCAGACTAGCTTTCTAGCTTAGAGATGCCCATCGCTTTGGTAATCTGCTTCCAATAAATAGGGGTTTTTGCTAATTCTACCAAAGGGATTGGTATCTTAATTTTATTTATCTCATATTCAAAACTGAAAATTCCGCTCACCTTGTCTGTTTCTTTGGTCGAGATTTTTGAATCCTTCCTTTCTGACTTATTTGTTTGGACCGCTTTATCACTCATGGTCCTGGTTGAAGACGTAATTTTATTTACTGGTTCGGTTCCTTCTGCTTGGGTTTCAACTTTTTCCACTTCGGACTCTTGTGTCCTTACCGTTTTCATTTTGTTGTTGGGTAATAAGGTCTCTTCCCAAGGAGGCTCATAATCTTGACCTCTTTGAAGGATTTTCTTGGGCTGAGTAGATGAGGTGGGCTTACTCTTAGATCTTAAGTTGTACTTTGGTTGAAACTCAGCCATTATCATCTTAGTTTCTGGTTGAGATTCGCAGAGATCAGTGTGATCACCTTATTCACCCTTATTCGAAGGCTATTGCATGTTTGGAGATTTTTCATAGTCTTCTCAAGTCAGATATGGTTGAGTGGAGTCATCACCGAAGTTCGTGATATCATTATCCGAATCTCCAAAGTCTTGAAAATCATTCTCTCCTATAAAATTTTCATTTTTTAAGGGAGCTTGTATTTTTTGATCTTTATTTTTTATTTTTCTTTGTTGATTCGAGGGGTTAGGATTCCTCTTGAAATCCTTTTTGGGGAAAGATTCAACTTTGGCCTGTTCAAGTTCCATTCTAGATATTTTATTTGGCAGTTCTTTAATCACTCTGGCCATATCGTCCACCCTATCATATGCGGATCTATTTGACCTTGAAGGACCTGCTTGTTCTCTAAAGCGTTTGGTCTCTTGGTTTCCAGTTTCTAATTTAGCTTTAAGCTTACCCAAAGCCATCATATTAGACTCTATCTCCTCCACATCATCCTGCATTCGGTTTGGTGTGGCTCCCCTTCTTTCTCACAAAAGGAGTGTGAAATCCAGTTCGAAAGCTCCGGAGAAAATTACTTTGGCCGCAGGTTGGGATGGTTTAACCTCGGCTGGGATCTTATTCTATAGTTTGTTGAATCTCTGAATAAATTCCATGACTATTTCTAAGTTCTTTTTCCTTAAAGACCCAAATTCGGTTAAATAATAGAGATGGTCTTTTCTCTCACCCCATTGTCTGAGGAAAGCATCTTCCAAAACGTCATAAGACAAGATAGAAGTTGCGGGTAGGCTCCGAAACCAAGTTTGGACCTAACCTTCAAAGTTTTGGACAAGGAGTCTTGAATATACGTCCTCATGCTCGATACCTAGAATGTCAGCGAATTGATCAAAGAAATTAATATGTTCTACCGCGGTTAGATCCCCTTCCCTGATGAATTTTGGTAAATTTTTTATGTAATTTTCGGGAAGGTCATGTAGAGGGACGGGCAATACTAAGGGAGCATATCTGGCTGCAACTTTCACAAAAACTATGAGAGGGGGGGCAGGCCCTTGGCCTCCAGCTCCTCATAGAGGGGCTCCTCCCCCTCCTCCTTCGATAAACCCTCCACCTCCTCCTCCGACGGCTGCCATCGTTATTTGTGGAAAGTTATAAAGGGGGTTTTGGAAAATTAAAAGTGACTCTTTGTTTTCTTCATGAAGAGGGAAATCTGACGAGGAAAGATAAGGAATGCGAGGACTTGGTTCCTCGGATTTGCAAGAGATGAAATTGGGAGAAACGACGGGTTTGGAAACTGAATGTGTAACACACTCTTCAGAATTTGGCGAAGTCGGGAAATTCAACTGAAGAAAATATGGTTGTCAAAATTCGATGAACTTTCAATAGGGCCCTTTCCTTTGTGTACTAATGGGACTGTCGGATGAATGTCACTCCTAATTTCGGAGAAATTTGGTGTTGACACTTTAGTATCAAAGAGAGGATTGAGCAAAGTTGAGGGTTCGGAAGAACTTTTAGTCTTCAACGGTGGGGTTTTAAGTTTCTAAACTGCAGCGGTTGGATTAAGAGAGCCTCTCGCTTTTAGAATCTTTTCGGGATCGGTAACAGGCGTAATCTGCTTACCATCTGGGTTTTTTCTGGTATTCCTTCGATCGGATTCCAGCTTATTATTTGTGGAGTCGCCAAGTGAAATATTATGAAGCCTTCAAAGGTGTGTACTCTTTGTTCACTATCAAAGGGTAACACTTTCAATGAAAAACAAATGTTGTTTTCCCAGTGAAAAAGATTTTGTAACTTCGGTCCCCGACAACGGCGCCAGAAAGATGTTGTTCCTGAGTCTATACTTAAGGCTTAGAAGTACAGTGTCAAGGCATCCGAAACTGGGTAAAATATGGAGAAGAGGGAAACGTCAACCTTTGGTAAAGAAAACTAGGGAAGATTTCTATGTTGGCGTTGTATAGCTTCCAACTGTTCCTAAATAGTTATATCTTGTTCAATGGTTGCCCATGAATGTTCAAGTTCGACCCAGTTAGTAGCCATTTTAAGAATAGTTTCAAAAAGGTTTAAGGCAATGTGTGTTTGGTTCGACAGTCAGGGTTCGATATTAGGCTGTGTTGGTACAGGGATAGTCATGGAGGAATAGTAAAAGTGGGAAAAACTTCAGAGAGAGATTAAGTGTTGTCTCAATTTGGTCGTATAAAAGAGAATTTATGGTTTTAGGAATAAAATAGGGATGCAAATCAAAGGCTCTTTCCCGTAACTGTGTTATATTTTAATAAAAGGTATGAGGTGGGAGAAAAAATTTAGCTGTCTATAGTGTGAGGCTCCTATCAGGGGAGGGTCTCACATATAAATAGAAGAGGAAAATTGTAAGGAAATAACCGATGTAGCAGAGAATATGTGTAGAATTCTGAAAATGTAGACTGGTCTTACACCCGCTGATAGCTGGTATAGAGGAAAAATAGTAAACAATTACAGAAAACCAAAATTCATTCGCTATAGTAGTGGTTGTACTAAATTATAACGAAGCACATCAATTAGGAATATGAAATGAAACAAAATATGAGATACAAGGAAACAAACTTGTAACACAGTCATAACGGAATTGAGAATCTTCAGATTTGCTTGTATTAACTCTCAAATGTAAAAAACTCTGTTACAATCGACACAAAAAGGTCCAGCCTTGTTTATTTCTTTCTGTGGTATATTTATACAATTTTACAAATAAGATAGAATCTCAGTAGTCACAAAATTTTGGTTATGACAGGGAGGAGAGCAATCAGTCCATTTCTTCTTCTATACCTTCACTTGGTGCCAGACGTTTGTCATCACTCAGGCTCGATACAGACAACACATCTTTCAACCAGCTGAGAGATTAACTGTGATGGTTCTGCTTGGCAGTTGGCTTCAAAGAAGTAACATTCTCATGCTAACTACTGCAGCCTGTCTTCCATTTGTCCATCTATGATGTCGATGGCGCATAATCACGCGTTGGGTTTAATCATGCATTTATCTACTTGGACTATGTCCACCATAGTCATCTGAGAGATATCGGCCGAACCTCTTTCTTCCTTTTACTTCAGATCAAGCGAGATCTTTTCCATATTCATTTGCATCAACGTCTCAGCACTGCCTCCGCTATCAATGCCCAGCAGCTCATCATCTATAGAATTAAAGGCCTCCTCTAAGGAATTGGTTATCTTTTGGGCTTGTTGCTTGCCTTCGACAATGTTATGCTCCCATTCCTTTAATAGAATGTTTCCTCTAGTTTTCTCTAAAATGGTGAACCTGGGAGTACCTGCCGAAACCCTGTTGTTTGTGGTTGTCATAGCCTCTTGGAAGGCGACCCGAGCCGCTCCGACATCCCTTTCTCTGGCAGATAAGTTCTCGAAAACCTGATTGACCAATAGACAGTTGTCCCGGATCGCTTCTACCTTGGCGAGAAAATTTCGCTGTTCCACAGAGACTCTGCTCTGAATCTCGATCGTGTGGGATTTGTACATCCCGATGTCTATCATTATATTCTTGGTGATCTCCACCTTAGCTTGTAGTTGTTTGATCAAATCCCTCTGCTGGCTCGCTTGCATCCGACCATCCCGTACCACCAGCTGTGCTTGCTCGAGCTTAGTTTTGAGCATCTCTATCTCGTTTTTATCGGCCAATCTGGCTTGCTCTATTCCCACGATTGCCTAGTATATAATAGTCTCTGTTGTTGTGGCCAGTCTGGCTTCAAGAGTCCTAATTAGGTGATTTTTTCTTTTAAGTTGATTCTTTAAGAGCCCGACTGAGAATTGATTCGCCGAGGCATATGCTCCTAGTGTCCCTGCTATTTCAGTAGGGAATTGCTCATTTTTCTTGTCTTTTTCATCAGTTATGACTTTATATTTCTTGGCAGTCAACTCTCCTTCTTGATAGAATTCCCTTTTCACTACTGCCTTTCTCTTTTTATCGAAGAAAAACTCATTCGGAGGGATTTCTTCTACTCTTATGGGCCTCAATTCTTCATTGAATATCCATCCTGCATCGATATTTCCCCTGCGTCAACTGCAAGGGGGTAACTGATGTGATGGGTTCTCCAATTTGCTTCGAATATTTTCCCGAAGTAACGACCGGACTCTGTCTCTTTGGCGGGTTGAGAGTCTTTATTTCTGCTTCCGGACTCTGCTTCTTCTGCGGGTCTGGAGTCTTTTCTTCTACTTCTGGACTCTTTGTTTGCTCCCCCTCGTCTTGGTGTTTTCCTTGGTCGGGAGTCGCATCCTTAGAACCTTCGGCATCCTTCTGTTTTTCCTCTGATGTACTCGAGCCCTCACCTCGCAACACTGCGGGAAGACAACTACGTCGATGTTCCTGGAACTTCAGAACATCGACTCTTTCTTTGGGTGCCAAGGATTGTATCTGGGCTAGAATCTCCTCATAGGACCTTGCTTCTCAGAAAATGTCATCTGAGGGTGAATTTTCATGCTCAAATCTCTTGAGCCCACAATTTTCCAAATGGTTTCTCATGACCCTCTGCGGATCATGCTTCTTGTATTCAATGGAGACCAAATTTAGGTCTTCCAGGGCTACGGCCTTGGCTTTGGCATGCTCGAAATCTAATAAAGAATAAGAATTCAAATGAACACGAAAATACGTCCATACCTTCTTCGAGTACCCTTTAATTTCTTTCCTTACACCGCCAATTACCGTTTGCCGGGCAACCTCGTGACAAGCCAACTTGTCGGGAATGAACAATGGCAACGCATGTGGGGGAACAGAAGCCCCGAACACTATGAGGTATGAAAATTCTGCTTCCACATACCAGTCTTCTATGCTGCTCAAATTCATTACTATGTTGTCCGAGATCCGAGGTGGCAGGTGACCAAAAATGGTAACATGCAGGGGGACCATTACCCAGTTAAAGATTTCATAAGCAAAATTTTCCTCTTTGTTTTCCCATAATTTTGCATGATATACATGTATGTGTTTGTCTTCGGCTGGAGTCCAACTCCAGCTCATCAATGGAAATGGTGTCATAGAACAAATTGCATCCATAATGTATGCAGACATGAAGAATGAAGACGCCTTCCCATTCTCTTTCTGCGCCCGATACTCTGTGATCCGAGTGGTCAAGCTATCAGAAAGAATCTTTGCCCAGTCAAATGAACTGCCTTCGGTGACTCGAAACATTAGAGGCACCCATGCAAGGAAAAAATACAAGGTATCCTCTTTCCCGAATAACCTGCATGTCATCATGGCTACATATTTGTATTGCGGTTCTAAAGAAGTGATAGAATATATGCCGTGGCTATCATCCCTGAACTTCATGGTGTTTGAAACCCAATCCTTTATTAAACTAGCCATGGTTTTATCATACTGTATGCATTCCTTCTCCTTGAACTCGTCCAAGAATTCATTGCCATATGTGTGGCCGGACGTCGTGGGCAGCTTATACATGGTTTGCAGATGTTCTGGCCTGAAAGTCTCGATGGTGATTTTATGCTCCTTCATGATAGTCCTAGTGAGTATGTCCACATGGTCTAGTGCCCATTGGACCATATCATAATACGGAAGAAACCGCGGTCTGGTTGCTACTCTGTGCATTCCGGATTGGACGACTATTTTGTACTTGGTGGTTATATCATCTTTTTCGTTGTTGCTGGAGTCGTCGGAATAATCCACCAATTCTGCTTGCAGAATATCTGAAACATATGACCAATTCGGGACCGAGTTGATACTTTGGGGCGAAGTATCGGAGACATTTTTTGAGCCTTGTCCCGAAACCTCAACATTCGCCTTTGATGCTTTTCGCGGAGCCATGGCTGAAGCTTGTGTTTTAGCTCTTCTGCGATAGAACTGTATATACATACAGAAGTCAGTTTACTCATAGGTGATGTGCTCTGCGTGCTATGAAAATGCATTTTTTATAATGAAACACAACTCTTATATATACTCAAAAAAATCGGTACCTTTCAGAACAAGTCTGTCAAATCGCATTTGGAAATAAATTCTGCCATAAAAATCCGATCTTATATTTATCGATTTACCCTATTTCCTCATTAATGTCATAAATTTTGGTGGTTTTAAAATCTCAGTTGGCGGATGGAGGAAAAAGGCTACCTCGTAAATCATGCAGACATCAAAGCGCAGTATACTCATTGATTTAGTTTAATTAATCCGGTTTACCAACGTTAATCAATATTTCGGTACTCGTTATATCAAGGATTTTCCTTTAACATTTTGAGTCTCTAACACCCGAGACTGCGAAGATTTATTTTGGTTAATAAGAGGTGTTATCACTGAAATTTCGTCAGCACATGGCGACAAGAACTTCGCATCATCAAAATAGGAAACAGTCATTCATGGCACAAGATTAATTCCTCAGCATTGCAAAAGGGTCAAAAAACTATACAAATGACCAAAAATTTGAAAAGCGCTTTACATCATACGGGTGCGCGCGTGTATGTGTGTAACAGAAACGTACAAATAACGCATATGTGCAAAAGGCACGGCTGTTT
>JASDQU010714514.1:10898-26401 GCA_032191745.1 Picea mariana
GAAACATGTGATAAATCAATAATGGTTTTTCTTGAGAATACAAATGAAATCCAAGGTATGAAATTCTATGCTCATTTTTGTTCAAACAAAGATGCTAAAAGAAATATTATAAAATCTAAATAAGTTTGTACTCATGTAAAAAATGGTCACTTTATCAAAGATTAGAAATATCCAAAACTCTAAGTCTCTGAATCAAATGAAAATAATATGAAGGTAAAAAAGAAATGAAAATAAGAATAAAAGAAGCTCGCTAATCAGGAAGTAGGTTTGAGTGGAAATAAGATCCCTTTCAAAACCTCTAACTCTTCCTTTTGTTCCCATCTATCATATCTGAAATATTTTATTCTATCTTGATTTGCACTCCCTGATCGTAAATCTTCACAGAAAGACAGATTTTGCCTTGACTCAGGAAGCCTAAAAAAACAGACCTTCAAAACGAGAAGAGGAGAAAATTTTATGATTCCTCTGATTTTAACTAAGAGAAAGTATGTCTAGGCTAATCCTAACTACTTTATCCCTTCTATAAGATTTAAACTGATTAGTTTCTCTCAAGGAAAGTCCCTGGAAATTAAAATCTCCATGTGATAACTTCCCTGTAGGAAAAGGTGTTTTGAAGGTCAGGAGAGGATTAGCCCAGAGTAAATCAAAGTGAGTTGACAAACCTTCACTGTTAAATTATAAACATATATTATCCCTTGTATGATGCATACAAATTGATTGCCCCAACTTCAGAAATATTAAAATATAAGACAAATGGTGAAAGGAAATTCATAATCTAATTGCCCCCATCTAGTCCAAGACAAATGGTGAAAGGAAATTCAAAATTTGATTGCCCCCATTTTTTCCAAAAGAGATGATGAAAGGAAACTCATTTAAATGATTCCCCTCATCTCAACAAAGTTCAAATTGAAGTGGTGAAAGGAAATTCAATTGGAAATGTAGATAACTTCACCGGAGTACTGAACAAGCTCGCATTCAGTGAAGCAATGTCTATGATATCTACAAGGATGTTATACATGTATATAACGTACTCTGGTAGCTAGCTCTCTTTTCAACAAGATTTACATTCTAAACCAACAAAGGACCCCCCCCCCTCTTAACTAAATTGTTAAATTTACTCTACCTTGATGTGAACAAAATCGACCAGAGTCTCATAGCTCGGTTAAATTTGTTTTGATTATCTTAAACAGGCCCGAAATCAGTTTCAGGAAAAAGAAAGCTATTAATAGCCTAAACTCGAGATTGGTGAACGATCAAGTTTTTGAAAGTTTTCTCAGATACTGCTAAAGTCTAATTTCCTTCTGTATGTCTTCTCAAAGGTGTTTCCCAGAAACCCAATGATGACTCCATTAACCCAATAAAATCACTTGGTCTATATTTCTTCCACGCCTCACAGGGAGACACGATCCCTAGATGGAGCCCATGTTGGAAGACATTTAAAATTATAAGCCTAAATATTTACACTATTTTTTTAATTCATCTCAGAAGTCGATCTCCAGGTGATAAATCATTTTTTTTTAACCTTAAGGTGTACGCAAGCTCCACCGTCGATCCAATTCTCCCATCAATTGAACAATCCTTTTTTCCCGAATGTTTTGGAGCCACCTGAATGTTAAGAAGGTCAAGCCTCTAGAGACTGCTTCGAGGTTTCGGGCTTCGGAGTTTCATTCTTTGGGTGTTTCAACATGTAGCAACTCCAAATTCTCGATATCCAAAAATTGTTCAAAGGGTCTTAGTCATCGTACATGTATACCTTCCTAAGATTTGACACATCATTACGAGTAGTGGCCTGTCGAAGTGTCCATAAAGTTAATTTGTCGACACATGAAACGATAAATACCTAAAAAGAAACTAAAACCCAATTAAAAAAATCAAATAGTAATTCCGCGCTTTCGGAGTTCAGGCATGCTCCATATATCATATTCTAAACTCACGAAACTCGAACTCCTGAAATGCCTTAATCATTAAGAAGGGTTAATTAAAGATCAAAGACAATTAGAAAATAATTAATCCCTGCGCGATTTCGAGTTTCAGAAATCATATATCGAGCTATTATCGGATATCCCGAGGTCCGAAAGCCCAAAAAGAATTAATGTTAAACATGATTAGTTAACGGGTTAAACACTATTATCTCATGTTAATTTTTTGTTGAATCATAGTTTGGGTAAATTTAGATCTCATCTATACAACCTCCTGATCGTGAACCACCAAACATTAATGGAATTAATAATGGATATATGGTGATGATTCCAAATAAGATCATAGATCACCGCCTAAATATTTTCATTAAGTAAAGTGAATACATCTTCAGTAAACTATTTATAAAATCGATACAATTAAGGTGAATAACGATGTTGGATTTTGAATTCTAATAGCAAGCTCACCGAAAAGCAAGTTTGAGAAAAATAAGAAGTTTGCGCATTTCCTGTAACAGGTAACAGAGCTCTGAGATCATGATATCATGGCTCCATGAAAAGTAGCTAAAGTGGCTGGTGAAATCTCAAGACTGAACACCGATGTCATCTCAAACACTTCACCCAAAACCATAGATACCGTGAAAACCTAGATGCAGGTATTTGATATTCTACAATACAGATTGATCAACTGCCCACATGATTCAGGTGACAAGGTGACTGAAACCCAGGCTATGAGACACAAATATGTTTCTCAATCAGAGCTTCATAAAATAGCAATGCACCCTAGGCCCATTCCTTATAATGATATGATTGGTTGGGCACTGGAGAATGTTGACATCTCGACCAGGAGCATCTGCAATTCACAAAAAGTTGCATTTGGGTCTTTCAGACCAGAGCATTTCCAGGTAATGTACAAATTATCCTCAGTTCCCAATACATTTATAATGCTACTTTCCTAATGGAATTTGAAAAAAAATAATGTGCACAAGATGGAAAGAAATTACCTAACTTGATCAAGGATTGGTGCTCACGTCCTAAGAAATTTAGAGCAAACACCCATGGCATATATGCTATGTCATCTTTAGAACCTCACATGATGTATGTAGCCATGATGTTATGTATACTTTTCAGGAAGGAAAACTCTTCTCATTTCTTATTACCATGGATACCAATCATGCATATAGTAGTAGAGGGGTATTCCTTCAATTGGGCCAAAATATTATCGGACAATTTGGTCAGGAAATCGAAGAATATGAGTCATTGAAAGCCAAAGGGAAACCTGCCCCATTTTACATTTCATCATAAATTATGGATGTCATTTGTTTTATGACGCCATTTCCTTTGATGGGTTGGAGTTGGACTCCGACCAACGTTGAACCAATACATTTCTATCACTGTGGGAGGATAAAGAAAAAGATTTCTTCTACAAAATCTGCAACTATGTGGTGGTGTTGATGCATATTGCTATATAGGGTTGCCTACCTCCAAGAATTTCAGACAAGATAGTGACCATACTGGGAAAAATAGTGGATTGGTACATTGAGGAACATTTCTCTTACATTAGGGTTTTTGGATGTTCCATTCCTCCGCATGCCTTACCAAAGTATCTACCAGATTGATTGGTGTGACGAGAGGTAGCACATCAAACTTGGTTAGGGGGAATCAATAAAGAAATAAAGGAAACATAAAAAAAGGGTATGGCCCGCCTTTCCTTTGTAGGTTGGTATGTTCTCACTGTTAGATTTTGGCCACCCAAAGGTAGAGGTTGTGGCCCTAGAAGACATTAATCTTGTTAAATATGAATTCAAGAAACATGATCCCTAGAATATCATGGGAAATCACATGGCTCTTTTCAATCTAAAGAGATACGAGCATGAAAATTCCCCACAGGATGAGATCTGCTGAGGAGCAAGATCTTATCAGGAAGTGTTGAGTCAAGTTCAAACTCTGGCTCCAGACAAATTAGTCGATTTCTATAATTTTCAAAGACATCGAAGAAATAGTATGTCTAAAGTATTATAGGGAGAAGCCTTGACATCTATAGCTACACAAGAAGTTGTGATCCAAAGTTTAGAAACATGGAGCTCCAATGAACAATATGCTCAAAGAAACTTGGAAACAACTGAGGTATTGACACAAAAGGGGGATACTGGATTGAAAAATCCACCAGATGATCAAACAAAATATCAAGCTAAAGCTTTGATAAAAAAGCGGAAAGAAAAATCACCGTCCACACTAGACAAATTAGCTACTAACACAACAGGGCAACAACCATCCACCAAGATAGGAAGCCCTATCAAATCGGTCACACCTTTATAGTCCAGTCAGGGGAACCCAAATGCCAAAGTCATATATATAGAATACCTTACCTCTATTTCAGTTGAAGAAATGCCCCCTCTCACTTCTTCTTCAACAAGAATAGGAGGGATATAGTAAAAATAGAAACGCACCAAAATGAGGGCGTAACTATCAAGAGGCACATGGTTATATCTGATGGACAGGCCTTAGAGGAGGCATAATTTTCCACGGAAATGGTAGGCTCATTTGGAGATTTTGCCACGACAAATCAGTATTCAGTTAGCAATCTAGAAGAACAATTGAAATAGAAGAATCTGTTAGTGAGCCAGTTGTAGAACCAAATAAAGACTGTGGAACAGAGTGTGAGAAATGAGATGAATAAGGGTTTTGAGTATATCATAGCCTATGATAGACAAAAAATTTAGCAACTCAAAATTAGTCTTGATGAAATGCGTAAAAATTCACTGGAAAGTAGAGAACTGGACATTCAATAGGGAGAGTTGGTCAAACAAATGTAGTCTAAAATAAACTTGAATAAGAACATGGTAGTGGATATGGAGTTTTTCCAAGCCCAGGCACTGGAGGTGCACGAGAAGCTGGAATCAGCCCATCAAAACCTTTTTACTAAAGTAGAAGTTGTTCAAAACTGTTATCAGGTAGTAGACCATTCTTTAAATAACATTTACATAAAGGAGAGAGAAGCCTATGCAACTCAAGCTACATTCTAAGAGATCATTTTATTAGCAACAAAATATGAAGTAGCCAGGGTCTCTCAATTGTCTCTTTTAGAGCAAACCCTGGGCGACATAATATTGAAGACCTGAGAGGAAAATCTAGTTGAAAGCAAAATATTATCTAGGGAAGTAAAGATATCTTGTGAAGAAGCATTGTATTCACTCGATAAAGATTCATTGGACATTGAAGGAGATAGTATCTCTGAGGCCCTGGGGAAAATTGATATAGAAAAGAATCATCGTAATTCCAAGACATGCATGGAAGAAGCCCAAACGACAATCCAACAATTGAAACAAATTGAACTTAACTAGATTAATAAGTGGATAGTCAATCCTAGTTTATGGCTACAGGATATATCTTYAGAAGCAAGGAAAATGYAGGATAAGTTGTCTCATATAGAAAAGAATCTATATACTTTTGAGGTGAAGGACACAACAAAACCTTCCAGGTTAGTGGTGTAGTTCGTAGGCAGATGTGTTCAGTGTGTTGAACAAGGGAAATCCAACACATCTRGAAACAAATTAGACAACATGTGCATACCATTTACACAGGTCATGATTAGAGRCYGATTGTTTCTAAGATGGAAGACAAGAAGAAGAAACGTCTCTGCCAACAGGCGAARRGACAAAGAAGATGCAAATGAAACTCTTCAAATTTTACATATTGTAATATTCACTGTTTTGAATTATGAGAATTGCAACTGCTTAGGGTTGAGATCATTTTTGTATAAATGCACAGTTTGAAGACTTAACATAGCCTGCTTCTTGCTGGATGTAATAAAGAAAAGTCTCCTTTTGTGAGAATTAATACAAGTGCAGACAAAGATTCCAACCTTTGTGAAGTTTGAGTTATGTGTTTCTCCTATATCTCATAATTCTATCTTTCTTTATGTCATTCCTTGATAAGTGAGCGGTTGCAATTTAGTAATACTACTACCGTGGTCACATTTTATCAGTTTTTTGATAAGCAAGCAATTTTTCCTCTGTATTTGCTATAAGTAAATACAAGACCTATGAGATACTTGGATAATTGTATCTCATATCCTTTCAAGGGTGCATTCTTTATTTTCTTCTACTGTGAACAAGGTGAGATTCATCTTGCATTGATGCCTCATTTTGTTTAATAGTTTTGTAAGTCCCCCCCACATCATTTGATTTTATAAATCGACTCAGACGAAAAAATACAGTCTCTGTCATGTTTTGTCATTAATTTCATTTGAGGATTAATTGTTATATAACTAATGGAAGAAAAATCACCTTTCAAAAAATTATTTTATATTCATGATGCCTAACATTATTCTTTGATCCTTAAGGATAATCTTAGGAACAACATCTTCCATGTTGGAAAAATTTTGAACAGAGAAATAACCTTCTAATATATTTAACCATTTTTGTAGGGAATCTACATCTATTTAACCTTGAAATATGGGAATATCAAAATTAAATTGTACCTTRAAGGGAGAGGTTTGTCCAGAATGGTCGCTTGATGAATATRCACCTGTTGCTATCGACATGAGTTGAAGGATGTGTGCAAACTTCTCCATCATTTCATCCCTTTGTCCCATGAAAGCTTGATCAAGAAACATGTTAATAGAATATTCTGCTCCACCATTTTTCTATTCTTCCTCCATTGGGGGTTTCTTGGGAGTGTGAGAGTGATTGTCCTCAAGAGAGACAAGCTCGAGACCCAACTATCTATACTCAGACCTTGTTAGGGACATGTRCAGGAAAACAAAATGATCAAGAGAATCCTTCTTTGATACCACTAATCYGTATTATTTTCMGAATSAAATGAAAGMAGAGTAATTATAATGAAGTACTCATGAAAATAGCCAGAAATAGAGAAATACAACAATTCTTGATTTCTATTAATGAAAGAATTGTAAAGAGATTGTAAAAATACAAAGTGCAAGACTCGCTAGAATGATGTCATCTTTATCTCTGAGAAGATATGTGAAGGCTACACTCATTCGCCAGAAGATGATTGCAATGAGGCTTTGAAGGCCTTTTTATGATAAACATGAATGCCAAAAACCTAACCCTAGGAGATGAAACGCTAAAAGTCATGTGGGCCCTGTTTCGATAAGTACAGAAGAATGTGTTGCACTAAAAACTGACAAGAGGAGCCAGTTGGAATAGGTGGGTAGCCACCAATATCCACCTGGATCACAAAGATCCTTTCAGAGTTTGGATTCAAGAAACAACATCTGACAACCCTTTGACGTGACAATCAAAGGGCTATCTAGATTTCCAAATATGCAGTTCAACATCAATGAACCAAGCACATCGAAATACACATGAGCTGTATATTTTTGAGGAACTATGAAAGCTTCCCAACATGCCTGTCTTATGACCTCTTTTGGGGCTTTAATTTTAGTCAACCAAATCTATCCTTGCTATTTTTTTAGGACAAAAAATAGGTCTATTCAATTCTGCCAAGAAATCTTCCTTCAACTGATGGTTATATTCTCTTTTAGGGTTCTCTTCCAAGTGGTTTTAGTAACACAATGTTATCACATGAAAAACTCAAAACATATATCACTCCTATTGGATATTAACAATCTCATACTATTGATTTAAACACTAAGCATAGATGAAATTTGAAAACAAGTATTTTTGKTCAACATGACCCTAGATATAACCCCCCTGGGGAAAKCCAGTTTAGAATGAAAGTGTATATRTGTGATGTCTCAAGCATGGAATAAAATAAGTAAAAACATACAATGGAACATGTACAAGTAGCAAKMTCCTCTCAATCTTGGCTACTAGGTTCCATGAAGAATGCACCCAAGCAAGTGCATCCTCTCTTCCTTGTTTCCTATTCCACTGAGCTAATGTGCCCTTGATCCTCCCTTGGAAAATGAAGAATCCCTTGCATACACACAACCTCTTGTATKTTTCCTCAATAATGAACCACTCATATCTMYAATAGCTCAAGTAAAACTAGTGCTTGTTAATCTTACRCRCTCCTCCAAGAGTGCACCCTCCTCCAAGCAAGAAATCTCACCACAAAAMAATGAGTACCTAAGCCTCCTTGCACTCTCCATGAATGATGTCACCCAAGATACCCTCATACAATGCTTCCATTCTCCTCTCAATGCTCCTCTTAAAACTCTCCAAGTGAACAAATGAGTGAATGAACCTCCAAATGTCATATACGCCCCTCTTGAACCATCCATAAGAAAACCTAGAGATGAATGGCCTAGATCACTCCTATCCATCTCTAATCAATGGGTGATATCATCTCAAAATAATATCACTTAGAAACCCACTTTAGCTTAAGTTTCCTAATTTCACTTTATGTCCCTCAATTCACTCACTTAGTGAATTAAATGTCACTTGAGACAAATTCCACCTTTTTTACTTAGGATAAATTCAATGTGGAATTAGGCATAAAGTAAAAGTTACATAGATAAAAATATTTCCCTCTTGTGGTTAGAGACCCACAACCAAGAGGGGACCACTTCCCAAGGTACACAAAAACTCAACACTCCCTCTTACCGAGGAAATTGATTCTCACCAAGCCCATCTTGTCTTTGAAGTAGACATGATTTCCCCTTGGCAAGGCCTTGGTGAGAATTGTTGGGCTATTTAACTGTTGTAATAAAATCCCACATAAATTGTTAACCAGGTTCATAAGTTGATGAACTGCAGACACAGTATGTGCAGGTAAATGATAGAAGTATACCCTAGTTTTCCTTTCCAATAGCAAGAGGACTAAGCAATCACTTGATCAAGCAAGAACTCAAACCAAACTATCTACCTAACAATCAACTAAGGGATCAATCAGGTAAATTATGAAAAAAGGAAATCATCTATTGATTGATGAAAAAAAAACAACAATTCCCCAAGCAGATGTCTGTATCAGCCAACTTTATGGATCCACTCAAGTCTCCATGTGATTATGTTACTGACCTATCATGAGACTACTCAGCTGGAGAATGTCCCCTATCAACCAACCCTATTCTTAACCTAAAAGGATTACCTCATAACAAGCATGATAGACTACATGGTGCCACTGCATTCTTACCCACACACAATAACTAGTGTACAGGGGAATGACTCTAGAAGAGTCTTGCCACAAAGCTTGACACTTTATTTGATGAAGCAATAGAGTAACTATATTCTAGGAATACTTGTAACACTCAACAAATAATTTAAACACGTAGCTTATACACTAATCAATAGTTACACTCAAATGTAAACACACAACATGCATTTAAACTAAGCTCTTAGCTCCTGAAATGTTATCTCTCTTTGCTATAGTACCTCTAGAGGTCACACCACACATAACAAGCAAGTAATCCAAATCCCCAAAGACAGAGTCTCATTAACAACCTACGCCCTTAATACCATAGAGTCTGAATACAGTAACTGATTATTCTATAGATACAATCCATTATTTCAACAGTAAAAGATGCATTCAAAATTTATTAAATGTGACCAGGTCATCACAAAGCTTCTATATTTAATATTAATTCTTCTTATCTAAAAGCAAGTGATGAAATATTTCCTTGTGAATAGATATGAATTATGGAAGTCTCAGCGTGCTCATACATCTTATTTCATATCATTATAATGTGTTCAATAAACCAACCTTTGTTAATTTAGAATCAATCCTGTGCATATCGTATTATAACCCCAAGTTGGCACCTACATAGTAGATGAATTCAAGATCCCAATTTATCTAGTGAATGAGGTGAATGCTTACTTATTCATCATTTATGGGAAGTATTTAAATGATATATTTGAGATTAAGTAAGCTACAAATAAATACTGAAACATATGTGACCTTCAAATATCTACAGAGAAAGAGATATCCTTTGGTGAAATACATGCATAAAATTGTTTATTTTCAATCTATGTGTTTGTATGAAAGATTCTCCATCATACTAAGGGAAATCTGATTCATAACTTAAGAGAAATCCCCAATGTGTACAAAACACACAAAACCTCAAGAAAACTTAGAATCTAAACTCCACACCAATCCACTCAAGAATGCAACTACAAAAAAGTAAAAAAAATACAGGTAATATACAGATAACTCAACTTACCAAGGGAAGTGGGCCCATACCTTCCCAAGTAGTGAGAGAAAACGATTCAGTAACTCACCATGCTTATGAAAAAGGATAAATCAAAACCTAATTAATATCACACATGAACCCTTACTTTACTCACAACACATCCATCATAATATCAAGACAAGAAATGGATAACTCAGTTTTTCATTAACTTTTGCAAAGAGTATGTACAACACAAAAAATTAAACAGAGAAAACCTCCTCATATATATCTGGTTCTGAGTATATCAGATTACATTGCTTTCCCTAGTTCTTTAGAACTCAGGGCCAAAAATGACTTAACAAAACTAGAGGATCTTACTAGCCATGATTTCCTCTATCTCAGGAAATCGTTACAACCATCTTAGTTATAGTCCTCTGCTGAGTTTGGACCCCAATTTGGTGCTACTCTAGAAAATATTTTTGTGGGTCGATCCCTTTTTAAATAGAATATTTTTGGGCACAAGAGAAATGGTCAACAACCATTACATTAACCATAAGAACAATACCCATGTTTCTAACTCCATCCTGGGTGCGCACAGCTAGGAGAAGGTACAACCTTAAGTACCGAAATGCCTGTGTAGGTACTAGAAAGATAGGAATAGTGCAGGAACAACTGTTGCATTGAAAATGTAAGTGTATTTTATCATTGGTAAACAAATAGCTAAAAGAACCTAATTAATTTATCAAGAACTTTAGAAATTATCAAAATGAACAACTTTTAGCTCATGTTATAATCAGGATCTTTAGGCAAGCAAATAGGTAGTAATGGGAGGTAATAAGTTATATTTAAATGCCTAGGTAGGGGGGTAAATGGCCAAAGGAGGTGTATGGTGAGTGACAAAATGGGATCTCAACAAGAATTTCTTCCACCTGATCATAAGTCAAAATTTACTGAAGTTGAATTTCCCCACACCGACCCCAATCTCTAATGAAGTGGCATTCGATCTCAATATGATTCGACCAATCATGAAATACTTGATTCTTACATAGTTTGATACAACTCTTATTATCACAGTGAATGGCCTTCGGAGGCAACTCCTGACCAAATAACCCAACCAACAAATTGTGAAGCCAAATGGCCTCGCAAGTGGTGTGACTGGCTGTCATTTACTCTGCCTCGGTTGAACTAAAAGAAAATGACTTCTATTTCCAGCTCAACCAAGAAACAAGTCCTAACCCCAGCCCAAAACAACACCTTGAGTTTCTCTTCCTCTCAATGGCACATCCATCCCAGTCTGAGTCTATGTAGGAAACCAAAATCACTCCATCTCCTCTGACATAGTCCAAACCATAATCCACTGAACCTGCAATGTACCTCAAAACATGTTTTACCCCAATCCAGTGAACACTCCTCGTCTCCACCATGTACTGGTTGAGATTGTTCACGAAAAAACAAACATCTGGTGTAGTGTTGGCCAGATACATCAATGACCAGATCAACTTCCTGTATCCTGGAGCATCCACCAACTAGGAATATGAAGCACTAAACTTCCTCCATTTGGTGACCATAGGTGTTTACATAGGCCTACAATCCTCCATCTGAAACTTGTTTAATATGTCTGCAACATACTTCCTCTATCCCAGGAATATGTGACTCTCCTCCTACCAAACCTCCATGCCCAAGAAATAGTTCATCAACATGGTGTCATTCATATCAAACTCTGATACAAGACTCATCTTGCACTTAGTTATGAGATTCTCCTCTCACATTATGAAAAATTCATCCACATACATAATGAGAATACGTATGTCCTCACCTCTAATGATTTAGTAGAGGTTAGGATCAACATCACTCTTTTCAAACCCCATATGAATAAAATATGAGTATATGCATGAATACCTATCTCTGGGAGCTTTCTTTAGACCATACAATGCCTTTCTCAAAAGGCACATGTGAGACTCTCTCACACACACCTCAAACCCCCGTGATTACTCAATGTAGACCTCCTCCTCAATAAATCCATTGAGAAATGTGGTATTTACATCCATCTGATGTATCCTCCAACCCTTTTTTACCACTGTGGAAATAATACTTTGAATGGAAGTGTATCTCACAACTAGTGCGAATGTTTCATTATAATAAACTCCCTCTACCTGAGAGAATCCATGCACCACAAACCAAGCCTTGTGTTTCTCTATGCTCCCATATGTAGCATACTTGGTCTTATACAACCATTGGGAAGTCACAACTGAATTCCCCACTGGCCTTAGCACCACCTCCCATACATCATTGCACATAATGCAATCATACTCCTCCAGCATGGCCTCTAGCCAAACCTGCTGGTCAAATTCCTGCGCAAATTTCATGGGTTGTACATTTATGATGCTTGTCACCATAGACAAGTAGGAACCAAGCCTCTTTGGTGCTATTATATATCTGAACAGTCTCTTGGGTTGTCCATTATTCTCCTTGGCTTTCTTCAGGGTCTCCTAAAACCATCTCAGTTTCCTCTTCCCCACAGTAACCAAAGGAAAAGTAATATCTTCACATCCAAGAGTCTCCACCTCATATATAATCCCAACATTTCGAGATCCTAAAGCCTCTACACCCTCTTCCTGAATGCTCTGCAACTATGAACTTGAATTTGTGTAGGTGGCCATGTCACCCCTAAAACAGGTGCACTTGACATTTGAGTTTGTTCTCCCTCTGAAACATAAATCTAAGTATTTGGGACCTCCTCAACATTATCTCTCGACTCAAGASACCTCCTSAAARATTTAMCCTCCTTGAATATAAAATMTCTTCTCATCACCACTCTCCTCTGTGATTCAATSTATATYTGGTAGGCCTTCGAGACCTATGAGTAMTAAACTAAGATCCCCTACTGGATTGTGGGGTCTATCTTTGTCCTCTTCTCTGAGGGGACATGAYAGTATGTCTGGAATCCAAAAATATGAATGTTCTCAACATCGGTCCTCCTACGAGTGAATGCCTCCTTAGGATTCTTTTTCCCTAAACTTTGTGGGGACTCATGTTTTGCAGATAAACTATAGAAGTACTCACCTCAACCCATAAGTATAGAGGCAATGAATGATCATGAAACATCGATCTTGTTGCACCTGTAATGGCCCTGTTCTTCCTCTCTACAACCCCATTCTGATGGGGGTTGTAAGGCACGGTAATATTCCTTTTGATCCCTCCCTGGGCACATAATTCCAAAAACTATGTGGAGGCATACTCACCTTCATTGTCTGACCGCAAGACCTTGACCCTCTTTCTTATATAGTTCTCCACAAGATCTTTGAACTCTTGGAACCTCTTGAAGACCTCACTCTTGGAATTTAGGAAATAGATCCAAGTATTCCTTGAGTGATCATCTATGAATGTGATATAATGCTCATAACCACTCAAGGACACATGAGATATAGGCCCACACACATCTGTGTGTACTAAATCCAGTATCCCAATTGACTTGATGTCACTATTGGGGAAAACAAACTTGGTAAATTTACCAAGCCTGCACCCTCTCCACACATCCTTATTCTCTAAGATGAACTATGGAACTCCTATGACAACCTCTCTCATCCCTCCAAGATATCCATGATGTAGGTGAGCCATCCTCCAATTCCATAATTCACATAACTGATTGTTGTTCTCGCTACTCATTTCCAAAGCATGCAAGGGTTGAAAAAGAAATATTTATAGTTTACCATCTCTCACTCCAATCACCTTCCCTGAGGTGAGACGAGACCGCTTAGGGTGTATGAGGATCTCTGTCCCTCTGAAGGACACCTCAAGGCCCTTATTCTGAAGGGTGGAAATGGATATCATATTCTTCTTCAACCCAAGAGCGTACAACACATCCCTGAATGAAATTGGTGGCATAGAGTCCCTCTAAAATTTCATTGTTCCATGCGCAACAACTCTGACTATGGTTTCAACACCGAGAAAAATATCCATCTTGACATCAGGATCTCTAAGATTGGTGAAGTGCTCTCTCAAACCCATCATGTTGTTGTAATTTCCACTGTCTATATACCAGATGTTGGGTGTCTTCTTGTTAAGCCCTAATATTGGCTCATTACCCCTTAATTAAGGCATATTATATTAGTAATGTTATTTTATTTATGTCGGCTTTAGGCCATTAGTTGTAATTATACCTCCTAGTCTCCTATATATACCAAGGAGACATTTTCATTTAGAATCATCTTGTACTTGAACATTTAAGTGGGGTAAAAGGAGGTTTCCCCCTTGAAGAGGATTTTTATTTGAAGCTATCACTTTTTCAAGGCGTTGAGTACTTTTTCTAAGGTTTTTCTATGCTATATTGATATTTGGTTCTTAACATATGGTATCAGAGCTCAAGGTCTTGGGGTTTCACTGCTACATCCGAGACACCTTGGAATTTTTGCCATAAATTATTTTCTACAATGTTTCAGAAGGAACGGATTGGAGGATATTTAGTATATGGATCAAGGTACGTTGGGTTCAAAATTCATATCCTGAGGCCTTATTCTTTCAGAGATACAACCTGTACAAGATAGGGTTCTAAAATCATCCTGAACTGAGTCATTGCGGAATTTTCGCTATAAAATATTTTCTGTAACATTTCAGACCCTAAAATCCAGAGGATATTTATCAAAATTAGTAAGGTATCTTTGGTAATAAGTTCATCTTCTGGGTCATCTTAAATTTGTATATACACCTTGTGTAAGACAGGGTATCTGACTAGTCTCAAGAAGGTGTTCCAGGTAAAACAATCATAACTTCTTCCTAGAGTATCCAAATTGAGTGGGACTTGTTTCATTGGATCGTGGACAGTCTGTAGTATTTCAGGTGTGAGTTTCAGAATTTTATATCAATCATTTTGTGCGGGGAACGCTATACAAGTGAGATCTACTAGAAAGGCCAAAAATCGACAAGTTGTGGGGAAGTTACCATAAATTCGACTTGGCACATCCAATTTTGATCAGAACTGTGGCATTGCAAAGAAGAAATATTAGAGAACTACATAAAAGAAATTTTCATACCCAGAAGGGCTGAAACAGGAGATACAACAGTGGCTTTTAATTTTCAAGAACTTTTCATGAAATTTTCATTGGAAGGAAAAGAAATTGAGTTAAGAGGTATCACAGGGAAACCCGGTAAGGTGATAATCTCTAATGGCATGACAAAATTATTGAAAAAGGGGCATCAAGGTGTTATTTCACAACTATGCTCACTAGATGTTCAAAAATCTAAGCCATCTATTCCTCAAGATCTCCAAAGGATCATTGATAAGCATTCCAAAGTATTTGAAGATATTCCCAAAGGTCTTCCACCCACTCGAAATCATGATCATGAAATTCACCTAATTACGAAGAGTGTTCCTCCTAACATCAGGCCATACAGACACCCTTACACCTAGAAGAGTGAAATTGAGCACATGGTTGAAGAAATGTTAGAGGCTGGCATTATTAGACCTAGCCAAAGTTCTTACTCTGCACCAGTGGTAATGGTATTCAAGAAAGATAACTCATGGCATATGTGTCCAGATTATAGAGAGATCAACA
>JASDQU010714515.1:4951-21644 GCA_032191745.1 Picea mariana
TATGGTATTAATTATATATTTATTTTATTTTATTATTAAAAAAATAATAATAATACATAATTAATAAAATATTTATATAATTTACTATAGTATTTTGTATTTTTTTAGTATTTTGTTACATATGGTATTAATTATATATTTATTTTATTTTATTATTAAAAAAATAATAATAATACATAATTGGTCATCAAATTGTAAGATTTTCTAAAAGATTTGGTGAAAAAAACTTGTATTTTATTAATTTTATTAAACATTGCACTTCCTCAAATTGTAAGATTTTCTAAAAGATTTGGCCAACTAAACTTGTATTTTATTAATGGTTGGATTGTATATATTAGTTGTCAAATTGCAAGAGATTTTAAAATTTTTGGTGAAAAAGACAAATATTTCATTAAATGCTAGTTTGATACATATGAGTTATCTATTGCAAATTTAAAAAAAAAATTGGTGAATAAAACTTATATTTCATTAAATATTACAACTATATAAATATTGGTTATCATCAAATTATACGTTTTGCAAAAAGACTTAATGAACAAGAATATGTGGAATAGGGTTATTATATCATTTTGGTTGAAATTTTCATTTGAATATAAAGTTGGTATTTGAGTAATTGTGTAAACTGTAATCTTGACTATCAGAGCTATGAATTTATCCAAATATTCAAATTAAAATTCAAATTGAGTAATGCAAATAGTATTTCTATCAATTTTTTTACCATTGAAAGCAAACAGATACGAAACAATTTTTCAACCACTCGAATAAGACAGATACAAGACAATTTGATGATTTGTATCAAACCCCAAATCAAAATATCATAAAACTATTAAAGTTGATGGTGTTGTAATATAAGGAGACATATTGAACTTGAGATCAATGTTTAATAGCATTTATATCTTCACTGACCAAACTAGTCCTAGTGAATTGTAGTACGGATTTATTTTATTGAGTATAAATGTTTGAGAGAAAGAGTATTGTTCATCATTTGCTCATTTTTTTGCTTATTAAAATTGAAAATTCATACTACTGTAACTTGGGAGTTATTTCATAAAGTTGTGGAACAACTAAATGCAAAGGTGAAAGTATAAATTGAGTTTTTTCTATGTAAGAAGGAGATTTTTGTGCACTTTAACTTGGGAGGTCTTCCCAAAAAATTGTGAAACTAACTAAATGCAAAGGTGAAGTTATAAATTGATTTTTTTCTATAAAAATAGAGACTTTTGTGCAATGTTACATTGGTTGTTGGAAGAATTAAACCTTTGAAAGGTATGTGAATGTGGCTTAGTGGTATACAAATGGAAGGGTTTGGTATTGGTACCTTCCCTAATATATTTTCATCTAATGGTTTTGTCTTTGTCCACTGAGTCATTTACATAATGCTTAAGATAATATTACTATGTTAAACATGGTTTGATTCATAATACAGAGACTGAATAGAAGAATTTCATTACAATTATAGTCCTGATGGTTTGCATTTGTAAATTATCTATTTTATTAGGACACTGAGACATAATAGAATAATTTCACTTCAATTGTAGGCCCGGGCTCTGCATCTGTAAATTAGCTATATTTTAATATAACTTTCTCTTCTTAAACAAAGATTTGTTGGAGGCCCTTTTAAAGCATCAGTGTGATTGAGGAGCATGACATTTCATTTACAATAAATACGAACCCGCCAATCTTCCTCAAATAAAAACTTAAATTGATGATATTTGTCATAATCCTTTCATTTAAACTTATTTTTCCATTTTGTGGCCTTGAGACAGATAAGTGTACATGTAAACATTTCTAGAGACAATTAGGAATACAATTCTTGGAATGAATTAATAGATTCATCATAATGAATTTATAAAAAAAATAATGAAAATACAAATAATGTTTTTGAAACCCCACCTCTCTTTAGCTCATGGAAATTCTTCATTTGAACTTAGGGCCATCTTTACCTATTTTCTCTTTCTTTCTTTTTCCCCAAAGCCCCTTTATGCTTGTGTATTTCTACTGAAATCAATGTTTCGTAGCTTCATTTATGTATATATATGTATATACCACTAAACACCTAAATTAATAAAAATAAAATCATATATCAACAACGAGGATGATTTTCAACCTCATCACCATGGACATCTACACAATTAGTCAAAACCACAAGCCTTTATTGCAAAATCAACAAAAGAAAGTTAAAACGGACAAATGGAATACCCAAGTAATTTGAGTGAAGTTTTCATATCAATGTTGTTAATTAGAACCATAGATATATTGCAATTAAAATAATATTACATCTCACTAAGCCCCATCCAACAATCTTCTTTGATTTGGGTGATTACATTGTATTTTTTTTCCTAAGAAACAAACCAAGTTAACAACTTTGAAAATACTCTTGAAATTATATTTATGTTGACTTATAACCCAGCTACCATGTTTTGTGTTGTATGTTTACTCCAGGGCTTATTATGTGTTTAGGCCAAGGCTTTGGGCTATTTGTTTGTTAATGAGCATATATCCATCTTGGTGTACTTTTCAATTTTTTTTATAATTCACTTATTAAAGTTACAAACAATAGGAATCTATATTTGACTTGTAAATGTATCTAATTACTATTGGTACATTGATACTTTTTGAACTATTATATTCAAGATGACTGTATTCATTACTATTGGTACAATGATACTTTTTGAACACTTTAAACAATAGGCATCTATATTTGACTTGTATATTTGACTTGTAAATGTATCTAGTTACTATTGGTACAATGATATTTTTTAAATACTTTTTAAACTATTATATTCAAGATGAATGTATTAAATTAAAGTCCACATTTTGGTAAATCAATCCAATTTGTAATTTAGTTTTTTAGTCTAGTGGGAGGTTGAGTGGTCAAGTCCCCATGTTGACTAACTCTGTAAAAATTGTGAACCTCACTAAATATTCCAAACAACAGACTAAATATCCCAAATAATAGGCATCTATATTTGACTTGTAAATGTATCTAATTACTATTGGTACAACCATATTTTTTAGGATACTTGTTGAACACTTTTTGAACTATAAATGTCACAAACAATAGGCATCTATATTTGACTTGTAAATGTATCTAATTACTATTGGTACAATGATATTTTTCACGATATTTTTTGAACACTTTTTGAACTATTATGTTCAAGATGACTATATTAAATTAAAAGACATTTTGGTAAATCAATCCAATTTTTAATTTGACATTGAGTGGTCAAGTCCTAGTGTTGACTGACTCTGTGAAAATTGTGAACCTCACTAAATATCCCCACCAAATTAGGTGACCAAAATTGTAATTGACAAACTTACTCTGAATATTATTTGGGTATCATCCTAGAAATGAGACAAACTTACTCTGAGTACTATTTGGATATCATTGTAGAAATGAGAAGACACTATACAGGGAACAAATCCCAAACAAAATGAAATTTCTCGTGCACACTTCATACATAAGTCAACAATCATTTACTTTGTGTAGAGATGATTTTATTGGTTTGTGTGTAGATGGTTTTAGTGTGAAAAAACAAAAAAAGATGGTTTGTAGAAAACTTGTCAACCATTTGACAGGTTTTCTAAATAACCTAACACTAAAATATGTCTTCTGCATAATAACAATATATTATATAATTACAATATATATTATAATATATAATATAATATAATAACAATATATATTATAATAATAATAATATATTGTATAATAACAATTTCCTAAATTTGAATGTTGTTTTTTATGTAAAGCATACAAAACACAAGTTATAAATTGTATAGCAAAGACCATGCATAATACATGTTACAAATATTATAGCACACATTGCGCGACACCTGCACACTCACAACTTACAAGTGACGAGGATTCTTTGGAAATTGAACCATATGTGCAGGTCGAAAAGTGAATGTTGGGAGGGAAGAAAAAAAGACCAAGGATTCAGAAACATTTCCCCAAACCTGCATGCAACTATCCGGAGAGGTAAGGCTCATTAATATTAAATTGCAATTGCAGTGATGGAAATTATCTTCAAAACACCTTCTTATACACTTATTTTCTCATTATATTTGGTTTTTAACAATCCACATTTAAATACCTTCCCACCTGTGTTTTAATGTCTTCATGACAAAAGTTTAAAAACAAACTCGTCAAGTCCAGACACGAATTTATTGGAGAGGAATGGACTTTGGCTGGGATGATCTCTCGTCAAGTCCAGACACGAATTTGTTGTGCACACTTCAGTTCTTGAATTCGTATCTTTACCATCGTTGATCAATACCTGATAGTTCTTAAATTCATGATTTACCATCCCGAGGTCGTAAAGGCTCTTAAATTTGAGTCCTGATAGTTCTCGAGACCTCCATCCTACCTCATTTGCAACTGTCTAAATTACTTCAGTCTTCAGCGCTTTCAATGTAATTCTTTATACCATGTCTTCCTTCGTGTTTTACGCTAGAAAAATATGAGGAAGTCCTCTACTTCACCATCTTGTAACTCTAGACTATTGTTGCTTCTCCTCTGTTAGTTATTCGATTTCTTGATGTTGGGTCCTTAGTTTTTTATAAGGATAAAGAAAGCGGCAGATAAAGTCAAATGCACTGCGCGAAGTATGAAAGATTCTAAATGGACGGAAGAAGAAAATACTACTGACTGATAAAGGAAATACAAGGGAAAAAGAAAAGTAGATTTGATTCAGTGAATGGACTTTGTTAATCCCACACAAGTATAAATAAAAGGGAAATGTAAAGGGAAAGGGTTGATGTAACTATGTTGATTGTGGGTCACTGGATTATTGTTAGAGTTATCCTTCTGGTTCGGGTTCTTGTTGTCATCTCCGGTTACTGTGGATGTCTCATTTGGTGTCGTTGTTGCATGTCTCATTTGGTACCGTTGTTGCATATGCGGTAAGTCTTGAGTCTGTAATGAATCTTAAGGAATTAGATCTTGTTGGGTGAGATAATGTATTGAATATATGTGTATTTTGAGATTTTCCGTATCCAAAGTGTATGAAGTCTTTTGTATTGCTGCTACTAATGAAATGACTTGATTAAAAATTTCTTTTATCGTTGAATTTTTCATATGAATGGATTTGTAGATGTACTCTATATATGATTAGTTTTTTCCATTTTATGCATGAATGATGTCACAATATGGATTTACTGGATAAAGTAATGGATTTGGATAGTATAAAACTAGATTTGGTTTGGTATCTTGTTTAACTCACTTCATCATACAAGTTTAGGCTACATTTCTGATCCAGATGGATGTTGGCGGCCTCCCACCTTTTCCAACTAGTTCACCTTTTCCAACTAGTTCATTTTTTACAATTTTCCAGTTTGACAGTTTTTTCTATTTTTCGGGTCCCCGATTTTTGGGGCCGTTTTGATGCCCTAAACAATGTTTTTAGGGCTCGCCACAGTTAGACTGTAGATAAAATTAGAGTTTGATGAAAAAATGTGTATTCCTCGAATAGACCTTTCCAACAGCCTATAGTGTGCCTAAAACGAAGATCGTATACAAAAGTTACGACCCCGGAAAGTTGATGTACTAGCTTACCCCAATGGGGCCCACATGACTTTTGGTGCTTCATCTCCTAGGGTTAGGTTTTTGGACATCTAGGGTTTTGGCATTCATGCTTGTAAAAAGACCTTGAGATCCTCATTGTAATCAACTTCTTGTGAATGAGCGTAGCCGTCACATCTCTTCTCATAGATAAGCCGCACCATTCCAGCATTACAGTTTCAGCTTATTTCCTTATTGAATAGAAACCAATTTTATTGTATCTCTATTATTCTATGTTAACATCTTTTAATAATAATCTCTATCTCTATTATTCTATGTTAACATTAGGACAAATCTAAATGACATTATTTATTTAACAAGATCACCAAGTTTGTTATGAATATTCATTGTTCACTTTATCTATAAAGCCATGTAAAAATGCACCCGAAAGTGGAGAAGCCTAATATTCACTTAAAGATAGAAATGTGGAAATTGTTTTTCATAATAACTTTAAATATCAATATCTTTTTCTCTTTTTACATCAAAGAAAAATTTAAACTATCTTCTTATGATATTAGATTAGTCTTCTTTCCAATCCTTACACCTTAAAAAAACCATTACAATATTTAATTTACCATTTTTACTAAATAACACAAATGCATCACCCACCTCAAAGAAAACAATATTTTGTAAACTAAGCTAAACAACACAAATGCATCACCCACTTTCATAATAGTATTTAATGCGGATTTAATTGGTATACATTATATATTTATTTCATTTTATTACATATGTGTGGTGTGGAGATTGTGAAACTTATTAAATTTGTAAAAGGAAATATTATTACTTTAACCTTCTCTATTATATTTGTTTGTGGAATTCTTCTTTTAAATTTCAAAAAGTATTGATTAATCTATATTCAATATTCACGTGGGATGGCTTTGCATACCACTAAAAAAATTGTGGAAAAATAATTTTTTATTTTATTATTTATATTTAGATATTAGAAAAAATTAAAAAAAATATTTTTATTTTTGAATTTTTTAAATTTTAAATTAGATTAGATTAACTATATAAATCATCAAAATTAACAAAACAAAATGCATTAATATACCTAATCCATTTTCAATTCTCTTAATATTATTTCTTAATTCTATTTAATTTTTTTAATTAAATACTTGATAAACAAAATAAAATTAATAACCAAAATAAAATCAAGTAATAAGTCTCATCTAGATTAGTTATCTTTTTTTTTTCTCTTTCACTGAGGATTGTACTTACATTAATGAAGATTGCACTAGATTTGGGTAGTACTCCATGGCTTTAAAGTAGGACTCCATAGGAATTGAACTTTAATTAATGATGTAAAACTCTTCACTTTTCAATATTAGAATCAACCTCTTTAGACATCTAGATCAATGATATTATTTAAACTAGCATTTTTTTTATTAAAATTAGTATGTTTACTTAGAATTATACTTTAACATTTCCTTTCTTTATTTTAAAAAAACTCTATTTAAAAAAACAAAAGATGATATCTCTAGATTTGTTGTTTAACATTTTTTCCCCTTCTTTTTAACTAAACCAAAAAAATACATCTCTTATTAAAATAATAGTTGAGTAGATGCAAAATGAATAAATTTGTTAAATTAATATTATGTAAATAATAATTCTAAAATTTTTAATTATATAAAAAAAAAAATCAATAATTTTTTTTTTATTTTATTTTATTTTATTTTTATAATAAATTAAAGTAAGAATGAATAGTTTTGCTAAATTTATTTATATAATTAATTAAATTTATTTAAAATGTAATAGAAACTTTTAAAATGAATAAATATACTAAATTTATTTATATACTTAATAAATTTTATATTTATCACTAACGGATTTTAAAATAAATAAATTTAGTATATTTATGATGAAAATGCATTTGAAGATGGTGTACTTTTTACACAAATACTAATACTTAAAAAAAAATGAAAATTATAAAAAAATAATCCCTTTAAGATATTTTAATAAAAACTTTATAATAAAAAGGATTTTGTAGTTACTCTTTAATTTTTTGCATTTTTTACTTTTTTACTTTATAATCTAATTAAAATTCAAATAATTAATAAAATTTATTTAAAAGTTTAACAAATTTTAAAAAAATTAAATAATTAATAAAAAAATTTTAAAAAAAACTTTTAAATGAATAGATTTACTCAATTATTTATTTAAAAAAAACTTTTAAAATAATAGATTTACTTAATTTTTATTCATTTTAAAAGTTTTTTACTCAATTTGAGGGGTTTTGCAGTAGAGGATTTAGAGGTTGCGATGAGGAGTTTGGGGCTTTTGCAGCTTTTCTAGGGTCTCTGCAATAGATTGAATAGAGGTCCTACTTGACTTAGAACAGATTTTCCCTGTACACCTAGTTTTTGGCTCCGTAGTGGTACTAGCCTACGTGGACTGTCCATAGGTCTTGATGGCTTCACATGTTGACCTCTCTTGGGATGACGAGGATGAATTGTGGGCTAACGACGGTATTTTCTTAGTGAATGAGACCTACAAACTACTTTATGACTGTCAATGAAAAGTGGCGAGTTTTCTTGTGATAGTTCCCTCACCCGCAATAAAATCCTCCTCTCCCGCCCTACAACTCACTCCAGTTGATGGCAGTGACCATACTTCAACTTTAAGGTCCACTACTAAAGCTCGACAGGTGCCCCCTGATGCAAGAAAATTTTTCCTATATAGCTCCCTTCACGTGCCTAACACGCTCCCTGATTTTGTCCGTCATAAAAGAGAAAATTCTCGAGAAGGAATCCCATTAACTCCTCTATTTCCCAGTCCTTCACCCCGTCTTAAGGTCCCTCTATCGAATTATTCATCACAGAACTCACATCTTCGTGAAGGCCATCCATTGAAACATGCTTCTCCGAACTGTCTTCTTCACGGTAATGGTGCAGGACATAACAAAACTTGTGGTAGCTCGGCTCGGTTAAATCGCAAGAAAAAGTGTCAAAAGGTGCGTGAGGGTAAAACAAGTTGTGTCCTCGGTCGTGACATTGCAATGGATAGGGTTAAAGGCCTTACAGAGAAAGTGCTTGTGGGTAAGTTTTTTTATTCCAGGATGAACAAAACCCAACTGTCTGAGTGGCTTTTTAGATGCTGGAAACCAATCTTAGGTTACTGTCCATGGTTTAGTTTAGTGTTGAACCACTAGGTGGTCTTTCATTTTCTTTCTGAAAGTGATCTACTGAATATCTTGGAATCTCTGTGGATCATTGGAAGAGGTGTTCCGAGTTTAAAAAGATGGTACCCAGGTTTCAACCCTCTCCTGTAAACCTTCACGAAAAGGATTTTTTGGATGCTTTTGCCCGACTTTCCAATCGAATACTGGTCTGTCAGGATCTTTGAGGTAGTGGCATATTCACTCGGAAAATTCATTTTATTTGATGAACATTCGCTCCGATGGAATAAAAAAAGACTTTCTTGGATTCTGGTTGAGTTAGACCTGGACAAAGGTCTGCTTGATATTATTGACATCTCCATCAAGGTTACACATCTCTTTCAAGTTGTGGACTTTTGGAAGGAACCCTTTTGTTTCCACTCCTACTGGAAAACGAGCCATCTAAAATCTAAATGTCCGATCTCCAGGGAGCACACACTAATCAATGGTCAAACTTTGTCAGAATGCGATCAAGCTAAAGGTTTTGGTTCGGGTCCCTTCGATAGTGGTACTTTCTTAGGTAAGATGCATTTCTTTTTTTCCTCCTTCTTCAACAATCTTTCCTTGGACGAGATTGATTATTTAAAATGTAATGAAACATTGGTGTTAGATATCTTCGGTGACTTCTAGGACATGCTAATGAAAAAATTTGATACTTCGGGCGTTTTTCATGAATTGAGATCCATTAATTTAGTCCATGACATCCCTCAGGATATACAAAAGAACCCCCCCTCTTTTCATGTTTCACCTAAAGTTTATCCCCCTATTTTTATGAATCCAGAGAAGGGATCCTCTTTTGACAGAAGCCTGATGATAGGTGGATGTCCTATTCCTATTCCTAATATTGTTTCAGAGGATTTGGAGATTTCGACAGATGTTGGTTGTTCTATTTTGGTTCCAGCCCCAAGACCGGCTGTCGAATGCTTAACCTTTTCTAGCCCGACTTTTGATCCTTCCTTCCAATTTCCCAAGACTCTAGAGTCCTTAATCCTCCTCCTATTTCTAACCTTTCTAATCTACTTACTAGAGCTTTGGATCATTCCAATGTCACCATCCATAAAAAGACTAGACCCTGCATTACAAAAGTTCCTCCTGGAGCTACTGAGGGTGGTTTGGAATCTTTCGGTGAGTTGGACCCTATTATTATTGATCAAGACAATACTCAGATTGAGGTTCTCCCAATTTCCCTAGAACCTAATCCAGATAGGATCTCCAATCCGTCCCTTAGAGAAAGCTAGATAACCTCCCTAGTTTCCTAATGACTATCTTATCCTTCAACATCTGAGGGTTTGGGGGACCCTTAAAACTTGATTCCCTCAAAACACTACTGAAACAGATTAACCCTGACATTGTTTTTCTTCAAGAAACTTTAGTGAATAGAGACAAAGTGAAAAGTATTTTCATCCAATGTTTTCCTTCATGGAATGTTGTGGCTCTAGATCCTTGTGGACGGTCAGGTGGTTTGTTGAGTGGATGGAACCCAACATTTTTTGAGCTAGATGCTTTTGGTACTTATGCAAGTATTTATCTGGAAGGCAGGTTCAAACTGTCCGCGGATAAAGTTAAATTACTCAATTGTTACGCTCCCTATAAGGATAGGGAATGTTTTTGGCAACCTATTTTACAATCTGGTTTATTGAGGGAAGAAGGTATTATTGTGGGTGGTGACCTCAATTTCACCCTTTCTGTGAGGGAGGTGTGGGGCGACTTGGCCAAAAGTGATCCTCTTGCAGACTACTTCACAAGCCTCATACAGTCTTCTGGCTTCATGGATATACAACCAACGAAATTGGCTCCTACCTGGAGGAATGGGAGAGCAGGTTCTGTTGGTATTTTGAAACGACTAGATTGTTTTCTTCTTGATGATTCTCTTATTGGAAGCAATAATAAGATCATATATTTGGTTATCAACTCTACCATTTCAGGCCATAATACGATATGCTTACAATTGGATTCTCTCTCCCACGGATCTCCTCCACCCTTCAAATTCAATACTTCTTGGATAAAGGGTCGGGCATTTACCTTCATTATAAAACAGACATGGCTTTCTATGGAACACTAGTCAGACCCTTCCTCTATTCAACTTCTGTGTTCTAAACTGGAGAATTTAAAGAAAGCTTTGGTTCTCTGGTAGAAAGACAAGAAATCTCAACTACAATCAGATCTACACTACATTGAAGCAAAGATGGTGGAGATTTTTGAAAAATTCTCCTCACAAGTTTTTGTACAAGAGGATATGGATATTCTAAAGGCACTGAAACTAAAGAAGGAATTAATTCTTTCTATTGAAGAATCTACATGGAGGCTTAGAAGTCGGGCTATCTGGCTCAACAATGGTGATAAGAACACTAAATTTTTGCATAAGTATGCCACACAGAGAAGATAAAAAAATACCATATGGGATATAAAAGATGATGTCAGTGTTCTTCATTCATCGGATTTTGAGATTAAGAGGATCGCATTGAAACATTTTAAAGATCAGTACAATTCGATTGTGGAAAAGGATACCTATAGCCAGATCAAGGTACTTAAACATATGCCAAATTTTTTTAATGATTCAGAAAGTGATGAGATCGACAAAGCAGTCACGATTGAAGAAGTTAAAGAAATTGTATGCTCTATGCCAAAGGAAAAAACCCTAGGCCCGTATGGCTGGACAAAGGAACTCTTTCAAACTTTCTTCGAAATTATGGGGGAGGATATTCATAAGGCCATTGAATAATCCATAGTTTCTGGCATTATACCAGGAGCACTCCATGCTACCCTCTGTTACTATCCAGATACTAAATATTCAAAAAAAAATTCCTTTGTTGCATGAATGAGGTTATTGTTGCAAGAATGAGGTTATTCCTGTAGCACCGAAAAGTGTTTTTCTAGAGCACCGGTATTGCATATGATAGAAGTAGTGCTGAGCTTTTAAGTCACCTAATTAGAGGAGAGGTACAGGAAGGGTAGAAGTCCTTATTCCATACATATTTGAAACAACACTATGATGCCTTGATCGAGATTGGCCTTTGTACTAGTAAAATGTGTTTAAAGACGATATTAAGTAAGGATCATTGCCTGTGGATTAAAAGGCAGTATTCTGGAAAAATAAAAAATGGTCTTATAAAGACAATTTTGTATGATATGGCCAAGTTTTATGCTGTCGGTTTTCTTTTACAGACTTCACGATTATTTTAGCAAAAGTTATTGGCCAAGAGCCAATCTCTAGCACCTGCCATCAAATACAACACGGGTTAGCCACAACACACAACACATAAGTCAAACCTAGTGCCCAAGTGCAAAGCCACATGGAGGAGGAAGCCCTCCAAAAGCCAAAGCATTGCACTACGCGTCGATAAAGGTCGGAGACAAGCGATCATATAAAGTCCTAGTTACTTTATTTCTTTGTGCATGTGGGATATTACCCACTACACAAATAAAATAAACAATGCACAAGACCAAGTCTAATTATCAAGCTTGAGCAGCAGCTTGCACTGAGGAGGTGTAAAGTGCTCAACGCCCGGTTCACCAATGTATACAAATCTATTTATCATCCAAATTCCATATCAAAACCATGAAATTCATCCAAGTGTCGATGGAGGTCGCCCGAGGGTGTAGAGTCAAATGCCAAGTGTTGAAAGGATGCACCAGCAACTGTTTATTGCATCCAAAGAGCTTGTGAAAGATCCATCCATTTCATATTGATATTTCTATGTGGAAGTTACCATAATTCATTGTGAAGGGGCATATTCGTCACTGTGGCACTGATATCGCCTGCGTGAAGGAAAGTTGTGGCTTGTGCTAGCATGTGCAGAATGTGGAGAGAAAGGAAATTGTGAAACCGCCAGTCAACGAGGTAAATTACAAAGTACCCAAATGTCAAATGGACAAGTCAAGCCAAAGCCTAGTACTAAGCACCAAGACACATGGAGGATGAGCCACGAATCTATGCGCACAACGCTTGATCATCCATTTTGAGGGACGTCGATTTTACCAGTTGTTAATGAAAAGATCCATGTGTCAACAAAGTCAAACACCTTCCACCAACATGACATAGTTTTGTTCTGGGCATCCAAGTGTTAGTCATATGTTGGGAGAGTTTTCTGTAATATACCAGATATAAAAAGTATGCAGAACAGAAATAAAATGCTAGTAATGGGAAAATAACAGTAATATAACCAGCATAATCTCCATAATAACACATAAATGATATATGAACAACAACAGAAATAACACTTTGATTCAGAAAGCAATGTTAACAGGCCTCTTCGAGGGGGAAACCTCCAGTCGAGCAGCGCTCTGTTACAATAATCTCCAAGCTAGGGTTTTCATACCCTCGACCCTTATTTATACTAAATATGTCTATCAAGAGAAGCATCTAGAGGAAGATCCTTCTAGAAGCGTAAGCTTCTATTAGGTCTTCTTACATCCACCTTATTCTATTTTATTGAAAGGCCTTATTAATATTGACCTTTATTACATCCGAATATATTGCTCTACCTATGTGCGGGCTAGGACTCTAACATGTCCGCCCCCTTAAAAACAACCTTGTCCTCAAGGCTTGAGATGTGGAAACTGCTGCAGAATGGTAGTTGGTTCCCAAGTGGCATCTGCTGGAGTTGTATCTTTCCACTGGATGAGCACTTCCTTGATGGTTCTTTGACGCAGGCGACGCTCACGCTGGTCCAAAACTGCTTCTAGTTGTAGCCAAATGGATCCTTCTTCAGCTAACTCAGGAAGGTTGGTTTGAATTTGGCACCGAGTTCCAATCACCTTCTTTAAGCATGAAACATGAAAAATAGGATGTAGCTTCGAATGACTAGGCAAAGTTAACTGATAAGATACTTGTCCCACACGCTTGAGAACTATATAAGGACCATAAAATTTGGCTACTAGCTTTTGACAATGCTCGGCCTTGAGGGAAGTTTTCTTGTATGGTTGCAGTCGCAGAAACACCTGATCCCCTTCTGCAAATTAACGTTTGGAGTGACCTTGATCTTCTTGTTTCTTCATGCGATTCTATGCCATGACCAAGTTCTCTTTGAGGGTATGGAGAATATCCTCTCGAACGGTAAGTGTTTGGTCAACCGCCTGGACCTTCAAGGTACCTGGTAAGTATGAGAGAACTGAAGGTGGCTTCTATCCATATACTGCTTCAAAAGGAGTCATGCATATAGTTGTATGGTAGGAAGTGTTGTACCACCATTCAGCTAGGGGTAACCATTGAGCCCACTGATTTTTCTTTTCATAGGAAAAACACCTCAGATATGTTTCCAAACACTTGTTGACAACTTTCGTTTGACCATTAATCTGGGGATGATAGGCTGTGCTGAGATGCAATTGGGTGCCCTGAAGCTTGAACAGTTCTTTCCAAAAATTGCTTGTGAAAGTTGGGTCACGATCATAAACAATAGAGTGTGGCATGCCATGAAGCTTGAAGACCTGGTCCATGAAGATTTGAGCCACCGTGGATGAAGATTTGAGCCACTGTGGAAGCCGGTAATAAATTCCATAGATTCCTGTACCTAATTAGAGGAGAGGTACAGGAAGGGTAGAAGTCCTTATTCCATACATCTTTGAAACAACACTATGATGCCTTGATCGAGATTGGCCTTTGTACTAGTGATATGTGTTTAAAGACGATATTAAGTAAGGATCATTGCCTGTGGATTAAAAGGCAGTATTCTGGAAAAATAAAAAATGGTCTTATAAAGACAATTTTGTCTTATATGGTCAAGTTTTATGCTGTCGGTTTTCTTTTACAGACTTCACGATTATTTTAGCAAAATTTATTGGCCAAGAGCCAATCTCCAGCACCTGCCATCAAACACAACACGGGTTAGCCACAACACACAACACATAAGTCAAACCTAGTGCCCAAGTGCAAATCCACATGGAGGAGGAAGCCCTCTAGAAGCCAAAGCATTGCACTACGCGTCGATAAAGGTCGGAGACAAGAGATCATATAAAGTCCTAGTTACTTTATATCTTTGTGCATGTGGGATATTACCCACTACACAAATAAAATAAACAATGCACAAGACCAAGTCTAATTATCAATCTTGAGCAGCAGCTTGCACTGAGGAGGTGTAAAGTGCTCAACGTCGGGTTCACCAATGTATAAACATCTATTGATCATCCAAATTCCATATCAAAACCATGAAATCCATCCAAGTGCCGATGGAGGTCGCCCGAGGGTGTAGAGTCAAATGCCAAGTGTTGAAAGGATGCACCAGCAACTGTTTATTGCATCCAAAGAGCTTGTGAAAGATCCATCCATATCATATTGATATTGCTATGTGGAAGTTACAATAATTCATTGTGAAGGGGCGTATTCGTCACTATGGCACTGATATCGCCTGCGTGAAGGAAAGTTGTGGCTTGTGCTAGCATGTGCAGAATGTGGAGAGAAAGGAAATTGTGAAACCGCCAGTCAACGAGGTAAATTACAAAGTACCCAAATGTCAAATGGACAAGTCAAGCCAAATCCTAGTACTAAGCACCAAGACACATGGAGGATGAGCCACGAATCTATGCGCACAACGCTTGATCATCCATTTTGAGGGACGTTGATTTTACCAGTTGTTAATGAAAAGATCCATGTGTCAACAAAGTCAAACACCTTCCACCAACATGACATAGTTTTGTTCTGGGCATCCAAGTGTTAGTCATATGTTGGGAGAGTTTTCTGTAATATACCAGATATAAAAAGTATGCAGAACAAAAATAAAATGCTAGTAATGGAAAAATAACAGTAATATAACCAGCATAATCTCCACAATAACACATAAATGATATATGAACAACAATAGAAATAACACTTTGATTCAGAAAGCAATGTTAACAGGCCTCTTAGAGGGGGAAACCTCCAGTCAAGCAGCGCTCTGTTACAATAATCTCCAAGCTAGGGTTTTCATACCCTCGACCCTTATTTATACTAAATATGTCTATCAAGAGAAGCATCTAGAGGAAGATCCTTCTAGAAGCGTAAGCTTCTATTAGGTCTTCTTACATCCACCTTATTCTATTTTATTGAAAGGCCTTATTAATATTGACCTTTATTACATCCGAATATATTGCTCTACCTATGTGCGAGTTAGGACTCTAACATGTCCACCCCCTTAAAAACAACCTTGTCCTCAAGGCTTGAGATGTGGAAACTGCTGCAGAATGGTAGTTGGTTCCCAAGTGGCATCTACTGGAGTTGTATCTTTCCACTGGATGAGCACTTCCTTGATGGTTCTTTGACACAGGTGACACTCACGCTGGTCCAAAACTGCTTCTGGCTGTAGCCAAATGGATCCTTCTTCAGCTAACTCGGGAAGGTTGGTTTGAATTTGGCACCAAGTTCCAATCACCTTCTTTAAGCATGAAACATGAAAAATAGGATGTAGCTTCGAATGACTGGGCAAAGTTAACTGATAAGCGACTTGTCCCACACGCTTGAGAACTGTATAAGGACCATAAAATTTGGGTACTAGCTTTTGACAATGCTCGGACTTGAGGGAAGTTTTCTTGTATGGTTGCAGTCGCAGAAACACCTGATCCCCTTTTGCAAATTGACGTTCGGAGTGACCTTGATCTTCTTGTTGCTTCATGCGATTCTGTGCCATGACCAAGTTCTCTTTGAGGGTATGGAGAATATCCTCTCGAACGGTAAGTGTTTGGTCAACCGCCTGGACCCTCAAGGTACCCGGTAAGTATGAGAGAACTGAAGGTGGCTTCTATCCATATACCGCTTCAAAAGGAGTCATGCATATAGTTGTATGGTAGGAAGTGTTGTACCACCATTCAGCTAGGGGTAACCATTGAGCCCACTGATTTTTCTTTTCATAGGAAAAACACCTCAGATATGTTTCCAAACACTTGTTGACAACTTTCGTTTGACCATTAATATGGGGATGATAGGCTGTGCTGAGATGCAATTGGGTGCCCTGAAGCTTGAACAGTTCTTTCCAAAAATTTCTTGTGAAAGTTGGGTCACGATC
>JASDQU010714515.1:25465-48695 GCA_032191745.1 Picea mariana
TCTAGAAGCGGAAGCTTCTATTAGGTCTTCTTACATCCGCCTTATTCTATTTTATTGAAAGGCCTTATTAATATTGACCTTTATTACATTTGAATATATTGCTCTACCTGTGTGCGAGTTAGGACTCTAACAATTTCTGATGGGTTGTTTGGTGGAAAAAACGGGAATGAAGTTGATATATTGGGTTCCTTGGGAAACAGAAGGAGGCATGTTGATTCTTTGGATGGGGAAAAGGAACTAATAGGCATGCTTTCGAGTAAGAAGAGGACTTTTCATGCAGAAAAATCCCCAGTGCGAAGAGGAAAACACATTGAGCATTCAAAAGAAAGGGATAACACTATTTATGGCAGCGTTAATGTAATTGTCGATTCTACTTCCTTTAATAAGTTGTAGAGACTTTAGTAAAGTTGAAGAGAATTTCAAAGAACAAGTTATGTTGCCATTGCATCAGGTGGCCTTGCAGGCGACAGAAGGACAGTTGTTCCTACCACTGGTCTTGCGTCAGTATACAACAGATCTGGAAATATATCAGAGAGAAGAAGAGACCTTGACTTCCCTACTCACAAGGTTATGGTTATGGCTATTATTTGTGAAGAGATTGCTAATGAAAATCTTGCTAAACTAGTGTCCAATGAGAATTGGCTAGAACTAAAAGAAGGCTGCACAATATTGTCCTTTGTTATGGTTTGGAACAAATAGTACCAGGGTATTTTCTTAGAGCCAGAAATATTAGATTGATGCTTATAACTGTCTTTCTGATTTATATGTGATGACAGGATCAAATCAAAATGAAGAAATACCCAGATAAAGTAATACAGGGGCATAGAAATGAGCTATTGGTAAGCTTGATACATTCAGAAGTTGTCCTAAGTATTCACTTTCGGCAATAAATCACATTTTAGGGAGCAGGTTGTTTCCCTGTCATGATTAAGCCTGCATACATAAATGTCAAAAATGTCAAACTCGAAATCCTGAAGAATATTAAGCAGTGGAAAAGATAAATATGTATACAGTTTCACTCTTAGCTCTTGCCTTTTAACAACACATAATATTACTCCAATAGGATATGAGTAAATCTCATATCAACATTTGATCTAAAGGGATAAGAATGAGATATGTAGCAGACAAATCCAGTTTAAAAGGCATCATTAAAAAAGAATTTTACCTCAAGAGATCAATAGTCAAAGATATGTGGCAGTCAGTCAAATCTGTATTGCAAAAGGGCCATCAAATACACAGGTGGCAGGGCAGATGGCAATCAAAGATATCATTTCCATATTTTCAGCAGTAAATCAATTAGTTCCATATCTCTAGATTTTAAGGATACAGATGGCAAGTCATTTGACTTAAGTTGTCCCAGATTTCTTGCATAATATCATAGATTGTTTTTATTTTTAGTTCATTGTTATGATTAGTTCCGAGTAGATAGGTAGAATCTGTTTAATATATCTTGCTATTTAAAGACAACATTTGGTAGTAGACAAAAGGGGGGCTTGAGAAGGTTTAATAGAGACCAGGGAATGCAAGATTGAGCTTCTTTTTTATGATTGTAAAGAAGGAACTATTTCATTTTTCACTCAATGCTACAACCCTTTTGATGAGCAGAATTTTTCCTCTAATCTCATTCTTCCTTTTTCTTACTTGTAAAACATGTTTTCTTTGCAATGCATTGAAATTATCTTGTTATGTTGATAAGGCAATGAAGATTTCACTGATTTCTTTCCCATTCCAAGACTTGTTTTTAAGTAACTTATTCTTTGCTTTTGAATGACATTTAGGATCATGAATCTTCCTATGTGAGTGAACAGATTGGATACTTGCATATTTATTTCTTCTTATGGTTTTATCTTCTTTGTTAAATTGACTACCATTGACTAAGTAAGTGTGATCAACACTTATTTACAATCAAAGATCGATATTATCTTCCTTCATTTAATGTTGAAACCTCCAACCTTTTCAAAAAAACAATACACATTTATCCATAAAACCCATTTCAATAATTGAAGATGTGCTAGGCTTGACCCTATAGCAGTCTAGGGGCAACTTCTATCACTAACACCTTCTTCGCTCTTATTCCCAAGGTAAACAAGACATAAACCTTTCATGATTTCAGGCCAATTTCCCTTTGTAATTTTTATTATAAATTCATATCAAAACTTATCGCCACAAGCCTGATGAAAGAAAAATTGGCAGATTGTATCTCCTTTGAGCAGTTTGGTTTCTTAAAGGATCTTTTAATCTTTGATGTTGTTGGAATAGCTTAAGAATGTTTACACATAGCTAAGACTAAGAAGTTAAGCACCATTTTTCTTAAGTTGGATTTGAAGAAAGCATACGATAAGGTGAGCTGACAATTTCTAAGACTGTTATTAACTCAGATCAAGTTAAATTGGGAAGTTACCCAATGGATTATGGAATGTATTACCTCAGTGAATATGGCAGTATTAATTAATGGCTCTCCGACTGATTTCTTCAAAAGTTATCGAGGTCTTTGTCAGGGCTATCCACTATCCCCACTATTATTTCTTCTGGTTGTTGAATGTTTAAGTAGATTATTGAATAAGGTTGTGGAAGATGGGACTTTTCATGGCCTTAAAATTGCTACTTAAACCATAGTATCACATCTTCTCTTTGTTGACAATGTTTTAGTTATAGGGAGTTGGAATTGAGAAGACTGGATGGAATTCCAAACTATTTTAACTAGTTTTTGTTTCACCTCAGGTATGGACATAAATGGTCAAAAATCATGTTTTCTTGCACAAAACATTGAGACCAGACTAGAACATAGGATTCAATCAACATACAACATCAAGTTCATCAACTTCAATGAAGGCATGAAATATCTTGGGTTTAATTTAAAACCTAACTGCGACAGGGTAGTGGATTGGAACTGGATGATTCAGAAGATTGAAAAAAGAATTAACAATTGGACTTTCATATGACTCTCTTTAGGTGGCATAATGGTCTTAACAAAATCAGTTCTACAAAGCATCCCTATGTACTGGCTCAATTTAGCAAAGATTCATGCTTCTGTTTTACACAATATTCAACATCTCATGGAAAATTTTATATGGAGAGGAGCACACAAAACTACAGGCTATCACTTAACCAAATGGCAAAATATCGCTAGTCCAAAGGAAAACGGTGGATGGGGTATAAGGAATATATTATGGTTTTCTCACTCTTTGGCTGCAAAATCATGTTGGAGAGGACTATTTGGTAATAGTCTGTGGAGTAGGATCCCTAAAAGAAAATATTTAAAAGGAGTAGATGTGACCTCCTGGCTTCGTAAAAAAGTTTATGAATACCCAACTTCCTCTATTATCTGAAAAAATTTCATGGGTTCTTTGCATATTATTAAGCATTGGTTGGCATGGAAAATAGGGTGTGCTAAACAAGTCATTATTGGAAAGGATCCTTTCATTGGAGACAATGCTTCTTATAAGATCTCAACATTATTAATTCCACTTCTCAACAGTCGGTATATTTATACCATAGCACATGCGGCCTTACCAGATATACCAAGTTCTACACAAAGATGGATAGATGCCAATCAACTTGGACTATCAGGAGATTTGGCAACTGAATGGAATAATTACATTTTAAATTTGAAAAGCAGTGGAATAATTCTTAATAACTCAAATGACAAAATTGTCTGGTCTTGGAACATGGATTTTGGAATAGTAACTGTTGATTTAGCATATAAATCCATCACTAGAAATTATCACAAGGAGATATCTAGGTGGTGGTTTAAGTCAATTTGGAGATTTAATATCCCAAATAAAATTACTTGTTTCATGTGGTTATACTTGAAGGACTGTATCATCACTGGTGCAAATTATAGGAAATGAGGAGGCATTGGACCTTCAGTTTGCAGCCTCCATGTCAATGATGAAGAGACAACTTCTCATCTGTTTATACAGTGTGAAACCACACAATTCATTTGGAAAGAAATCTTAAAGTCTCTCAATATTACAGATGCTTGGAAGTATTCCACTTTGGAAGAAAATTTGTTGCAATGGTTTACATAATATCCAAGGATGAGACACATTCATTTTGTGGTTATTTGGGGAATATGGAAGTATAGAAACAAAATATTAATTGAAAATTGACAAAGAGTGGATTCCAGAATATCAACAAAAATTATGCTTGATATTAAGGAATACAAAGGAGCAGGAGAAGTAGACAAATGTGATTATATACTAAATCCAGTTTTCTTTGATGAAAATCCGATAGGATTTTTTGATGGTGCAGTTGTTGATGATAACTGTGGAATTGGCATATTTATAAAATTAAATTCAGACCACAGTTATAGGGCACACTTTGTAGGAGGAAAAGACAATAATATGAAAGATGAAATTCTGGGACCATGGGGATTTTTATACTTTGATTATAGACTGTCCATAATAAAATTGATGGTTGCTGGAGATTCCAAGGTGGGCATTGATTATATTAACGACCACTCAAATCTGAACCTGATCTATTTAGCCAGCTGGAAAGAGCAAATCATATGCTTAAAGGAGAAATTTGAAGAAATCAAATTCATGCATGTACACGGGGAATACAACACAGTTGCAGATAAAATCTCCAAGAAAGCGTTGGACAACCCCCTAGGTTGGTTTTTTTATGAGGAGATCATTAAAGAGAATGTAGTAAATGTTGATAACTTTTTGATATTTTAAGTCAAAAATCAATGTATTTCGGCATTAGATGGATAGTTTACTTTCACTTTCAGTAAATCTAAGTTTATGATACTATGTATAGCAAATTGACAGAAGTCAATAGATCTTTCTTGAATCTTTGCTTAAAGCATATGTTAAATCAACAAGATATTGAGGAGACTCTTAGAGAACAACAGATTCCTCTGATCTTTTTGTAACTTGAAAGGCCACTTGATTTTAATAAAACAACAATGGAACTGTTTTTTGTCTGTGTGAAAAAAAGAAAGAATAGATTTACTCAATTTACTTAAATAATTAACAAAATTTATTTAAAATGTGGTTTAGACTTTTTTAGAATGAATAAATTTGCTAAATTTATTTATATAATTAATAAAATTTATATTAAATATAATAAAGACTTTTAAATATGATGAAAATGTATTTGAATACGATATACTTTTTACACATATACTAAAAATAGATGAAAGTTGGAAAAACATAACCACTGATTTAATATATTTTAATAAAAACTTTATAATAAAAAAGATTTTGTAGTTACTAGTTATGTCATTAAGGATGCAAAGTTTAATGGTTTCTATTGCCATTAAGGATGCAAAATTTAATGGTTTGGTTACATGTATTTAATTTTTCAAATTCACATGTTATAATTTAGTTTTAAAAATTTAATTTTTTAAGTAGAAAGCATTTCTGTTGAGGTTCATATGGTTAGAAGTAACTGTTCTTTTCAATTATTTAAGAGACACCCCATGTAAACTTGTTCACATAGGAAAACTTTGGTAGAAAATGCAGAGATGAAAATTAAACGTTTAGAATCGTTACAGTGAGAAGAAGAGGACCCATAAAATATAATTCAGTGATCATTATGATATTCCAGTACATCTTCCTACTATCTTGGATTTCGATTATGTTTCTTACCATCACCATGCTTCACTTCAAACTGAACAGTGTTTTTCGAAAAAGGCTCGAGGCATTTGGGAGGCTGTAGATTATATTATTTGAATTTTGAATTTGAAATTAAAACAATAGATTATAATATTTGAATTTTTAATTTGAAACAAGGTGTGTGAGAGCGTCCCATATATTTATACCAAAGGTGTTCTTTAAGGGGACATTCTCTCTATCCTTTCGTCATCTGTCGAGGGCATATCCGAACTTGCCACCTATCTATCAAATTTGAAAAATATTCTCCCTCCATCGTCTTTTTACTCACCAACTCCAACCTGTTAGCATTCAATATTTTTTCTAGTTGACATTAGACGCGCATTCGCTACTATAACCTTTGCCTTCGTGTCACATAATCTAACATCAATTAAGTCTAGCTTCAAATCTCACTTCCTTTTGTTGCATCGCCTTCACTCTAGGAAAACCATTCAAGGCCTGAAGGGAGAAGCCCATCCACGTATACCTGCAGTTGAAACTATTCACGATGTACACGTACTAGGTGACGACGATGATTCCCCACTAGTGGCTAAGCACAAATGCCAAGCCATCACTAACTTGTAAATGACCACCCAACTTAGCAGCAGTGATCTGGAATATATTTACAGAACGAAATGAATACATATTATTATAAAAAGATTCTTAACACAAAATAACAGATATATAGTAAAATTGGTTTCTATTCAATAAGGAAATAAGATGAAACTATAAAATGCAGCGAAAACAAGCTTGCTAGAATGGCGGCAGCTTATCTCTGAGAAGAGATGTGACGGCTGTGCTTATTCTCAAGAAGATGATTACAATGAGGCTCTGAAGGAATTTTTACAATAAACAGGAATTTCAAAAATCCTAGACATCCAAAAAACCTAACCCTAGGAGATGAAGCGCCAAAAGTCATGTGGGCCATGTTTGGGTAAGTTAGTACATCAACTTCCCTGGGTTGTAACTTTTGCATACGATCTCTGTTTTAGCCACATGATAGCGCATTGGAAAGGTCTATCCAAGGAATACACATTTTGTTGCTACTTATCAAAGGTCATTTTGGCTATGGTGATCCCTAAAAAACGTCGTTTAGGGCCTCAAAACGGCCCCACAAGTCAGGGACCCGAAAACTAGGGAAAAAACTGCCAAACTGGAAAACTGCCTAAATGAACCAGTTGGAATAGGTGGGAGGCCACCGAAATCCATCTAAATCAAGTTGTTGGATGGATATGGTAAATAATGTTTTATACGCGTTGGGTGCTACAATGCTGTAAGCTTGTAAGAATTTCTCGATCGGGAAATTTGTGGAGGAGCCATAGATTTTTGGGATGAGACCATAAACAAATATAGTCATAGCTGATGTCCAGAGACACAACAACGAGCTCCAGGTTTCCGAGATGTCCAGAGAAGATCTGGGTAGCTATGCTCATCATGTATTTCACCATGTATATTTCCACTGCCGACAGGGCCAAGCGTCAGAGCTGCTTGGATTCCAAGAACACAATGTCTCTAATCATCTTCATCCATTGTAAGTGCTTAACGATCTAGGAGGCCATGAAATGTAGAAATAAGTACTTTTAGTGTATCGATTTTTATTGTGTATGTTGAATTTTAGGGTTATAGTATCATGTATTATATTAAAAGTTCAAATATGTGGATTTGGGGTTTAAAAATCGTCATGGATTATTTGGGCTTCAATATTACGGTTCTGATTAGCGTGTTTAAATTTATTTTGGGCTTGGACATTAGAGTCCTGGTTAAAGGATGACTGTAATTTATTTTAGGTTCGATTGCTATAATTCGGGGATTAGAAAGTGGTTGTAATTATTTTTGTTTTTTTTTTTCCATTGAATGGTGGAATTTAGGTTTAAATGATTGCATTTTTTTGTTGTTTTGGCGTCGTGATTTAGGGTTAAAGTATCTCGTCATTTTTGTGTGGGAGGATTTGGATTTGACGTGTTGTTCGAAGGTTTCCAGATATATTTAGAAATATGGATGCTGGAGAACTTGGGGATGGATGGTACTAATATGAGGCGTATTTTCAAGTGGGTAGAAGTTGGTAGTTGCAACAATAATAAAGTTAGGAAGGAACTATTGTGGGTCATTGTTGCACTAGATTTCATAGAAATCTTTGTAGTTGAAACCATTGTTGAACAACACAATGTTGAGAATTGTGGTGTTGGTGTTGTAGCCCTGGATGTACAAATTGTTGTAACTGTAGGATCACTTGAAACAGAGCTACGAACAAACCAAAATTTCCTCAAAACTCATAATAAAACAAGCACAAGTAGTTCTTGAGACACATTATTTTTAAATGGAGTCACACTCACCCATTTTACCAATAGTGTTGCTACCATGGTAGAATGTAGCATGAGCATCCATCCATCCAAAACCATGCATAGCTTGAAGTAGTGAAAGGAGGCCCAACAAAACAAGCTCTAAAAATTTTGTTTACTACACACAACACATGGTCAATTCCATTTACAGATCAATCCATACATTAGAGTCAGGGAGGGACGGGTTCAAATCTCACTAGAGAGAGAAATAGAGACTAGAACAAAGCTAACCCTTACTAATAATAGGAATAGTATGCCTCTATATGCCTACCATTGAAAAAATTCTTGCAATGAGTTCCATATTTACAATATCACGAGAATTTTTTGTGGGCATTGGAAATATTATAACCACATATATCATTCTTAGCCTTCCCCTCGTCCCATTTAATCCAAAATTATTTACTTTTCATATTTTCCATTATTTAAATTCATGGCACAAGTTACCTGTGAATTCATCTGGTTCTACTGCTTGTATGGGCACTTGAAATATTGACCTATTTTGCATTATTTAAATCCATGCCACAAGTTGTTGAAATATTGTGACTGTGAAGAATATTCTAATTATAATTGAGTTATTATTATTATATATATCAATCCCCTTTTGTGGATTGATCATGTTGGGACTTATGTATGACCAAATCCCCTATTGTGGAGTGGGTCAAACCATGTTTATATGGTGCTAATTAAGAAGTCGCCCCTAGGGATAATCAAAGTTGTTTTAACCACTAGTTGAAGAAGTCAGATTAAATTGATGAAGAGACACAACCCTAGCGCCCCTCAGCTAGTATAAATAAGAGAGGAATGCGCCTCATTCTCACACTCACTCAGTCACTCATCTAGTGTGCAAGTTTTGAAGGAATTTGCAGTTAGAATAAGGAGAAGAGAGAGGCACATTGCTCGGTCTTGGATATTCTCTAGTGTTTGGTCTTTTATATTGGCATTGTATTGGAAATCTATATTAAGGAAGTTTTTGTTGCGTTTCTCCCCCATGAGGGTTTCCTAGGATAAAATGTTTTGTACCTTGTGATTGTGTTTCTCTCAGTGATCCTGCTTATGCTATTATTGTCTAGTAAATTGAAAATAACTTAATAGAAGCTCTAAATTTAACATGGTATCAGATCTTGATTGAATAGAGCACGTCCTTTCACTGGGTAATAAAAAACGTCACTATTGTCATACAAGAAAATTAGGGATTTTTTATTTGAAGGGATTTTTTGCCTAAAAAACACCTAGGAAAGTGCACCATAGCCTAGCACATCACTCGATAGTTTGAGAACACCTTTTCAGTGGCCATAGCCCTTAGAAAGAGAAACCTTAATTTTGGTTGGTACAAGAAAACCAGAAAACTAGGAAACCAGAAACAGTACTAGAAGTACCATCCCAGATTTGTGAAGGTCTAATTTCAAGGGGTAAAATTTGGGTTTTATGAAAACAGACTGGTCTAGCCTACTCACCTCAACACAGTGTATCTAGTCCCTGGATCAGAATTCAAAAAATTGAAGAATTAGGGTTTCCTCATAAAAACCTAAGTTGATGTTGTAGTTGCAACACTAGTTGCAGTGCCAGTTCCTTCATGTCAGTTGCAACACCAATTGTAATACCAACACCAGCTACAGTACCAGCTGCAGTGAAAGTTTTGGATTGTTGTTTTATTGTCGTAGTGCACCTTACCCTAGCAAGATATTATCAGAGGTATGTACTTTCATATATTTAAAAAAGTATTATTATTATAAAGGTTATTTGCAGGAGAAATGATCTTTTGATGATCATAGATCTAGATGGATCTCAGATCCAACACATTTAGAGGAACAATGCACCCTAGTTTTGATCATTTTTATATGCATCTATTTGTTTTTGTTTTTTTTTGTAAATGAGTGTGAGAATCTATATTATTGTAGAAAATTATAGTACAAAAAAGATGTAGGGACTCCCAAGATCTGCCAGAACGGAAACCAGATCTAGGGTCCCAGGGATGCAATGTCTAATATAGCAGGGTAGGCTTGGGTCGCCACCATGGGAAACCGACCCAAACCTCCTTAATCCAGTTTCAAAAATGCCAGCATAATGAAAACAGAGAAAGCATAAGCATAGTGGGATTAGCTCCTACACTAAGAGACTTAACCAGGGCTCGTCCTGCACTAGTCCAGGTCAATGGGGTGCTCTTCATATTATTCCTGCCTTGTCTCATTCTCCTCCATTTTCTCCACCAAGCATATCTTTTTGATGCATGTTGGGGTTCCATTTCTGTCAGCTGGAGAAATGTCTATATGGTGGAAATAATGTAAATAGAGCTGGAATTGCCCTGCCATCCACTCCAGTTTTTCCTACTAGCTTCTCTGGTCCTCCACAAGTTTTTTTTTCCTCTCCTCTAGGTTGCTGAGGTGGTTCAGAATACCTATAAGCACCTTCTTTTGATCTCTGGTTTCTGTCCTGTTGGACTCCCTTAGATCTTCACACATCTTACCTATCAACAATTTTGCTCTCCATGCTTCTTCCACCGTCCTGTGGTAGAGAGTTGTCCTGGGATGTGTGGCTCCAGTGTCCCTTATCCCCCCCGCTTCCCGAGTTAGTTTTGTCCAGGATTTGCCCCTGCGAGAATTGTTGATTTAGCTCTCCCATCTTTTGATGTTCTTCTTCCCCTTTATTTCTACCTACTTGCAGAAGGTACTCTTTGCTTCGTTGGCCACCTGTTCGATTCTTGTCATCCTCTGGGTGTTTTGTAGAGGTTCTGTCCCCTAGGGGCCTCTCTTACTACTAGTTTTCTTCATGCATACCATCTTCGCTTGCAGGTGGTAGTTTTTATGTTGGGTTCTTCCCATGCTCTGCTTCACCTCTTTCTGGTATGCAAGGTGGCCCATGTAACTGCTTTTCTCCAGTCTGTGGTTCTTTCTATTATACCTTCTTTTATGGAGCCAACCCGGCTGCGGTCCTGTCCTTGAAATCATGGCATGCTTATCAAGATGGTCCTTCTAGTTAGTATCCTCTGTTCCAGAGTGTGTGCACTTGATGACCTTGCCATAATCCCTGCGCCAATGCTTTGTCCTACGCATTGTACGCCATTCATTTCCCCATACCATAATGGTACTTGGGTGAAGTGTGGCCATAATTAGCCCTAGTGAACCCTTTCATCCTTTGTCCTTTGTCACCTACGGGATATCTATTCTTCTTTCCCACGGGTAGCCTCTGCACTTTTTCTATTGATAGGAGCATGGTGCCATGCTTTCGCCTGATGTGTGATCTATGTCTTCATTTGTAGCCTTGTTTGATTGGTGGGAAATTAGATTCTGCCTGGGACCTACGTGCCCTTCAGTGCTTGTTGTGCCTCCATTCTTTCCATAATATTTCTTACTACTACTATTGTCCTAGTCTTTTGCCACAAGTTGGGTGCAATCTGCTCGGAATTGACCTTGTGGAATGTTGCTTCAGATTATGTCCAGTTCTGGACCTTCGTTATCGACCCCCTCATTCAATATTATGTCTGCCAGTCCATTTGGTGACCTTTGAACCCAGCGCAACTCCACAGTGATCCCTATCTGCAAGTGCTCCAAGATTTTTTGCAAGAGGTGGGCCAATCGCCAGTGCCTATGGATTTTTCCCATTCTGGTACCATTTTGGATTTTTCTTACTATGTTGATAACCAGTGAAAAATCTCCTTCCACTATGCCATTTGTCATCTCCTCCCGATTTAGAATTTTTAGGCCAGTCTCCAAGGCTCCGAATTCCATGACGTTGTTGGTTGAGCTGCCCAGACTTCCAGCATACAGCCAGATGATGTTTCCTTTACTGTCCCTGATTACTCCTCCCAAACCTGTTCTCCTTGGGTTTCCTTTCATCGCCCCATCGAAATTCAACTTGAGGAAGCCTAAAGGCAGTAGTTTCTAGTTGCGCTCACCTACTTGGAGTTGCGGTGACCATCTGCACTGATTGGGGTTGCATACACCATTCAGGTGGAAGATCTCTAGGACTTAGGAATCTTGATCAATTGGTTGCGCTCTAACTACCTGGCAGTTGTGGCTCTACACCGTCTCCCATATCGTGGAGATTATTGTTTCCTTGATCTTCCCTTCAGGTCAGCTTTGGTTTCTGAAAATGCGTCGGTTCCTTTCCTTCCATATCGACCATATGATCATTTCTGTGGTGAGGATCCAATAGAGGTTCACCTCTTCTTGTTCGTTGTAGTTCTCTTTCCAGAGATTGATGGTTGCGACAATGTTACCTCGGATCCTATCGGACCGGCAAAAGATACTTTCCACCCAGTCCCAAAGTTCTGCAGTGTAGGCACATTCGTCGAGGAGGTGGTTTGTTGTTTCTTCCCGGGCTTGAAAAAGATGACATCTTGAGGGACCTGTGAATCCTCTTTTCCTTAGGTTATCCCAAGTTAGAATGTAGTTGTGTAGTATTAACCATTGGAAAAAAAAAAATTGGCCATTGGGGGTTGTTCCAAATCTTGTCCCAGTGTTGCACTAGGTCTTCTTGGTCTAGGTTCGCCATATAGTGTCGGACTTCTTTCAGGTTGAATTCCCCTCCGTCCTTTTGTCCCCACCTAAACTGGTCCTCTCCTTCATCTTCCCGGTTCCTCCTCCACCTATTTTACTGTTGTTGCAGCCATATTGTTGTTCTGTGGAATAATCTTGTCCCAGATTCTCCATTTTTTGTGGTTCGTTTCCTGTTTCCAGTAATGGTAGACATTGATTTTACCTTGCGTGATTAGTTCCCGTTGGAGTATCCCTCTGACCATGTTCTCCATCCTCGGTTCCTATTGCCAAGCATCCTCCCAAAATCTAGTTGTTCTTCCATTCCTGATTTCCCAGAAGTTGTGTGTCTGAATCCAGGCTTTGTTGTGCCAAGCTAGGTTCCATATGGCTGACCCTTCCCTAGTTCCTTTGAAGTGGATTTTGTCCTGATCGCAAATGTCCGGGGCGTACTTTACCTTCCATAGGTTTACCCAAGGTGTAGTAGTTTCTTTGACCCAACACCACCAAAGTTTCGCCCCATATGTGTTATTGGTCATTTGTGGGTCTTGTAGCCCCAGGCCTCCTTTGCTTTTTGGCCTGCAGACTTTCTCCCAAGCCACCAGGGCCCATTTTTTCTTTGTTTCCCCGCCTTGCCACAGGAAGTCCCTCTTGATGGCTCTTATTTTCTGTAGGATCCCCTGTGGGGTGGGGAAGAAAGACATCATAAAGGTTGGGATTGCTTGTAAAACAGACTTGGTTAGGATAAGTCTGCCTGCTAGATTGAGGGATCTATACGTCCAATTTTTTACCCTCTCCTGTAACCTGTTTATTACTCCTTCCCAAGTTGACATTTTGTACACTTTGTCTGTCAATGGAACCCCCAAATAATTGGTTGGGAGTGTTTTTCGTTCAAAGCCTAGAATGTTGGTCAAATTCATTTGGATAGCTAGATTGGTATTGAAGAAGAAGATCATCAACTTGGGGTGGTTGATCTTAGCACCCGAGGCTTCCCCAAAATCTTCTAGGATTTGTTTGTAGGCTTTGGCTTCCTTGACCGTGGGTATGTTGTGGAGTAAGGTATCGTCCACAAACTGTTGGTGTGTTGAAGTAGGGTAGTTTTTGAAGGGTTTGATCCCTGTTATTTCCCCAGTTGCAGTTGCGCTCTTTATGCTCCAACTCAAGCCTTTCATCATCAGAATGAACAAGAAGGGGGACAATGGGTCTCCTTGTCTGATACCTCTCGTGGGCCAGAAAGGTTTGGAAGGGGCTCCCTTGATTAGTAGCGAGTAGCTTGTTTTGGATACGAGACTGACAATCCAGTTGATCCAGTGCTGGGTGAAACCCAAGGCTTCCAAAGTCTTAACCATATAGTGCCAGGTAATTTTATCATAAGCTTTTGCTAGGTCCAGTTGTATTATCATTCCCCCCCTCTTCTGAAGCTTCAAGGTGTGAATGATCTTATGGGCTTGGATGATGTTGTCCATTATTTGTCTTCCTTCCACAAAGCATGCCTATTCTTGCGAGATCAGTGAAGGTAGGAGGGGTTTCAATCTATTTGCTATGACTTTGGAGATTATCTTGTAAACGACATTGCATAGTCTTATAGGTCTGTACCGATCTAGGGTTTTGGCTTCATTTTCTTTGGGTATTAGTGTGATCATTGTGGCGTTTAGTGCTTTAAGGATGGAGGCATACCTTCTAGAGTCTTCTACTACATTGTAAATGTCATGTTTGACAGTTTCCCAACAGGCTTTGAAGAACTCCACTATGAAGCCATCTGGACCTGGTGCTTTCCCACTAGGAAATTCCTGGAGAGCCTGGTCAACTTCTTCTGTGGCAATAGGTTTGTTTAGGGAGATGTTTTGATCCTCGATGAACAGAGGTGTAATATGCTAATTTATCCTTTGAATGGCCTCTAATCGGTCTTCGTGAGGTTCTTTGGCAATCCCATGGAAGTGTTTCACCGGAGCGGTTTCAATCTCCTAATGTGACTCATGCTTGATTCCATCCTGGTCCTTGATCTTCAGGATTTTGTTATGGGCTCTTTTGGCCATGGTTGTTCTATGGAAAAACTTGGTGTTCCGCTCTCCCTCCTTTAGCCATTTGATGAAGAAATTTTGACTCTAGAGTGTTTCTTCCTGCTAGCAGTGCGCCTCCCAATCTTGGATCATTTGGATCTCTTCCTTTTTCTAGTCCTCAGTATAGCCTTCCTGCATGCAGGTTTCTTGGAGTTTTTTCATTTTTTCTTCTATGTTGTTTTTCTCTTTGTTTATATTCCCGAGGGTATCCTTGTTCCACTCTTTGAGATTGTTTTTGATGTACTTAAGTTTCTTATGAAGTTTGAACATCCTTGTCCCTTTCTCTGGTTGCTCCTCTCACCACCACTGTTTGATTCTTTCCTTGAAAGACGGGTGATCAATCCAAAATTTCTTGAATCTGAAGGGTCTGTTATTTGTTGTTGTTTGGAAGCCTGCTTATAGTTGCACTAGCCAGTGATCAGATCCACCCCAGGGAAGGATGTTGCAATCTAAGGTTATCCCCTGCATAATGATTGACTCTGATATAAGGAATCTGTCAAGTCTTGTAGCTACCTGAAACTGGTTCATCAGTTTATTGTTCCAGGTGAACTGGCCATTCTTAGTTTTGAGATCTACCAGCTCCACTCTGTCTATGAGCTTTGAAAACTCCTCTGCATCTCGATCCAATCTTCTTGTACCACCTTTCTTCTCCACAAGTGAGGTGATGATGTTGAAGTCCCCTGCCAGGATCTAGTGGAGGTTGGTGGATCGAGGTTTTATATCATCTAGGTCTCGGATCATTCCTCTCTTTTTCTCTAGCCCTTGGGGCCCATACACATTAGTATAGAGAATATCCTCTGTGTTTCCAATGATTTGCATGCGTACCGTTAGGGTGTACCTAGTTGCTTCGACTGCTATTAGATTTAAAATTTGTGGGTTCCACAAAGTGAGAATGTCACCTGAACTTTGGTGGTCTTCAATGGCTACCATCTTGTACTTACACGAGTGTTGTTTACCGATTGCCTCCATTCTATCTGTAGTGCATTTCTTCTCTTGAGAGAAACAGAGATTCGGTTGTTCCTGCTTTAGTTTATTCCTAAGGATTCTTTTCTTTCTTGGGATGTTTATGCCTCTTATATTCCAAGTTATGACCTTCATTTAAACATGTGGGGGGGGAGTGGGGAAATAGTTTCTTGATCTTACCTGAATTTATCAGTAGTGCTCCCATCTCTTGTAGGGCTATGCTGTTTGATTTCCTACCTTTTTTCCTCCTCGTCTGCTTGGGTGATAGTTGTGGTTGTCCCTCACCAACGTTGACTCCTAGGTGTCATATCTCCCCGTGTGTGTGTGTTTTTCCTCTGGCTTTGGCTCCTTCCCGTAGGAGAAACAAGTATTGGATGTGGTCAAGTTGCTCTATTGGTACGTTGTCAACTCCCTACCTTTTCCATTGTTCCAATATGTTTGGAAGGTCTATCCCTTCCCTTTCCACCAAGTCCCTGAGATCAGGGTCTTCTGTGCCTACTTCGCTCAGGGTCATCTTTGCATCTCCCTCTGCATCTTGCATGGCGATGTTGTCATCTTTTGTTTCTTTGTCCATCAGGGTTACGCAAATCCCCTGTGCCATTGTGTTGCTTGGTCAGTCGGTAGGCTCTTTTATTGCTTGGTCTATGACCTCTTGAACTTTTTCCGAGTCACTTTCGTCTTCTATCGCTTTGTTGGTTTGGTCCCTTCCTTCCATTTTATTCTGGGTCTCCTAGTTATTTCTTGCTGAGGTTTTATTTTTCTTTTTATTTTATCTATTCCCGTGGTTCGATGTTATAAACCCTTCCTCATACTGTTGTTTTGGGGTTTGTCGCTTCCTGATTTTTATTAAGAGGGAATTCTCTGATCAAGTGGCCATGTTCATGGCATCTTCTACATCTAAAGGGGATCTGTTCATAATCTATTTTTTGGATCCATTCCTCATCCCTGAATTCCAGACTTATGGCTTCTGGGATTACTCCAGAAACATCCATCTCTATGTAGATTCTTGCATACAATGTGTATCTTCCTTTTAGGGTGTCTTCTGAGGTCTTCACATATTTCCCCAGTTTGTTTCCTATTGCTTCAAAGGTGGAGGGAAATCAGTAGTATAAGGGTAAGGAATAAAATCTCAGCCAGACTGGTACCTTTTTGAACAATTTTTTTTTCAGGGAGAAATTTTCTTTCCAAGGTTGAATGTACAATCCAGTTGATGCATGGAAGTATGGACCTCCCTCGGAGACTCTATCTCTTGTCCTCTAGGTTAATGAAGACTACTGTGAAGAAACCCTTCGAGCTGAGGTGGAGCTCCACTTCTCCATTTGGCTTCCAATGATATTTGATCCAGTTGCGTAGAGTTCTTTCTGTGGGCCATAACCCCATGAACTTGCATATGAGCGCATGCGTCTTCATATGGTCCCTATAGAGTTGCGTTTGTGGGTCCTCCAATATTACCTTGGGTATAATTTTTGTTTTGGGCTTGCATGGGTTTCATCCTCTTGTCCCTCTAGCCTTTGCAATCTTATGCATCTCATTCTGAGTTTTCTTAGCGTCTTCACCCGTGGTTTCATTTTTTTCCTGGATTCTTTCTTGACACTTCCCTGGGTTTGATCCTGAGGTTCCTGTCACTGGTGTCTTAAAAAATACACCTCTTGTCCCTTTCTCTCTGTCCACCGCTATCTATTTGTATGAGGGGGTCCCCTTACCCCCCCCTTTGTTTCTCATGTTTCTCTCTACTATGGTCGTGATTTTCAAACCCTAGCTCGCCGTGACTGTCAAACCCTATCTCTTCCCAATGTGAACCTCTCCTGGAAAATGTTCCCAAAGACCTCTTTGTTCCATGTGAATCTGAACTTGATCCTAAATCATGATCCTGCAAAATTCAATCAATATGCATCTATTTGTTATCTAGGTTGTATGTTGAAGCTAGGACCATCATACTAACCATTGATCAAAAGTAAAGTCAAGGTATTGTATTGATTAAAGTTGAGATTATATATTTTATTCTCTAACTTAGATTTTTGTTAAGAAATCGTATTATCTCAGTACAGAGGCAAGTTGAAGATAATACTTGTCATCCTGAGTGAAGGAGACTAGGAAGAAAAACAACAATGCTCATTCTTGAGGACAAGACTCCAGGTTCCATGTTTGATTGATTAAGTTGATAAGATCTACAAATGTCAAGTTTGATAACTAACTCATAGTTGAGATAACAATTCTTAAAAGTTTTATACTTGGTAGTGTGTGAGCATTATTGAGATGAATGAATATTACCATATATAGCTAACATCTCCTCTAGGAGAAACCTCTTGTTTTGGTCTCATATTATCATGTAGGAATTATTAAAGAGTGTTGCTCTCATATTGTATTGTATTTCTTACTTTTGACCCTTGTTCCAAGCAGATTACAAGTAATATCTCTAAAGGATCTACTGTGAAAATTGTTCTTTCTATTGTCTTAAAATTATTATAAAGAGTATTATTCTTGTTTGTTGTTTCTCCCTTGTCGATCTTTTTCTGGATAGGTCACACGTGACAACCTTGAGGAAGCTATAGTGATGGTTGCAAGATGAAACATACTAGTTGAGACATGGAGAAGACTATCCAAGTTGTATACATGATCATATACATTCATGTACCAAATAAGATTAAGAAGAAATTACATTTGAGATATAGAGTATCTCATATGGAGATTGATTGTAAGGATCAAAAGGATCCAAAGATGACCGAACAATAAGTAGACTTGATCAAAGGATAATGAATCCACCTTGAAAAGAAGCATAATTCATTTGAATTCTAACTTAGCTTTTCTTATTAAGACTTGGTACTCAACACCAAGTATATCCTGCAAATACTATGAAGTTTTTTTAGACTGAGAAGAAATCAAGATTCAGATTAAGCTTGATCTTAGAAAGGATCATATGAAGAGACATATTCCAATAATTTGAGATAGATTCCATGAGAAGACTAGATCGTAGCTTCAGAGACTTCTAGGAGATATGAAATCTCCTAGGAAAATTCTCTTACTTCAATGACAGAGAAGGAAGCCAGTCAGAAAGACTGGGATATGTATTTTTCTGTGAGACTATTCTTCTGGGATATCTAAAAGATCAAGCATATTTCATATGACAATATAAATATGTACAAATCTTGATTTGTGTCCAGAGGATTCTCCCAGCAAGAGGGAGAAGACTATGATGAGACACTTACTCCAGTAATCGAAGAAATAGTTCCAGTATTTGTAAATACAACCATAACAACCATGATTCACATACAATATGAGATTCAGAGGGGAAAATCCCCATATTTGAGATTGAGTTATCTCTAGTGTCAGTTGGTGTAGTGCATTAGTCAGTCCATGGAGACATGACTACAATAGAAGATAGAGTTACCTCCATGAAATAATAATAGATACTTTCAGTGTCAGTTATTGAGCCACTCTCAGTTTCCGATGAAGTTGTTGTCATGATAGAGTAGAGGAGTTACTCTTAGATTTCAGTAGCCACAGTGAGAATGGAACACTCATTCTCAGCTTCAGAGCAACAGTAGGTGCAGAGTCCCAGTTCCAGAGGAATAGTTGCAGAGAGAGTAGAGGACATACTCTTAGGCAGTGAGACAGATAGTTCCTTATAGAAAGCACATAGAGCTAGCACATGATTGTGCATATTAATTTGGAGATGAAAAAGTGTACCGAGTTGGTACAATGAGATGTGAAAATTTGGTTTGGAAGTATAGGACAAGAAGGCTCATGTCTAGAGGTTGAAGCAAGTTCCCAGAGCTTGGTATAGAAGAATTGATAGTTTCCTGACGAGTTTGGGCTTTACCAAGAGTAAAGTTGATTCTAACCTTTACTTCAAGGTTATGAATGATGAGCTAGATATATTGTTGTTGTGTGTGGATGACTTATTCTTAACTGGAGAAGAAAATATCACCACAGATTGTAAGAAGAACCCTTCTACAAAGTTTTAGATGAAAGACCTAGGCCTGATGCATTATTTATTAGGTCTTGAAGTTTGGCAGAGCCTAGAGAAGATCTTCCTTAACCAAGGGAAGTATGCAATTGAAATACTGAAGAGGTTTGATATGTTGGAATGTAAGTCCATGAACACACCCATGGAAACAATTTGAAGCACCTGGTGGACACTTTGTCAAAATTGGTTGATGCTACTCTATATAGACAAATTATTGGTTAGTTGATTTATTTGATGAATACCAGGCCATATATAGGATTTTCTATGAAAACCTTGAGTTAGTATCTAGTAGAGCCCAGACGTGTCCACCTTATAGTTGAAAAGCTTGTGATGAGATAACTTAAGGGTATGTTGAACTTTGGTCTCTATTGTAATGGAGATCATGAATTCAGAATGATTGGTTGTATTGATTCATATTGGGTTGAAAGTGTTTTTGATAGAAAGATCACTTCAGGATGTTGTTTCAGTCTGGGTCAACCATGACTTCTGTTGATTAAGGTTGGTTGTCATTGATGTCAACCCTTGAAGAAATCCCCGTACCACAAAGGTTTGGGTAATGGACCCAATATTGTTTGATGTAAATATGACTCATTATGGTTTTTTCATGGTTGATAAGAAGTAAATATGGATGAACTCCAAAGTGGTCCCCTTATGGTGACAGCCCTCACGGGAAGACGCTTTGCGGAGTAAGAGAACCCATGCTTAATTGTGGAATAATGAGATGAAGGATAGTGAATTTGTCAAGGAAACTATCCTATATGGATATTTATTTTCATGTCATTTTCGGTGGTATGTAGAACGTCACATAACTCCTCACGGTTAGAGATTTATGACCATGTGAAGTTGGAGAACCCAGATTTGGGTAATAGACCCAAGTTTGTTTGATGGATAACAGTATGGTTTTTTCTATATTTGAAGGTAATACTATTCTATATGAATAGTACATGTCATTCCATTTCTGGTGGTATGTGGAATGTCACATAACTCCTCACGGTTTGAGAGTTATGGCATTACGAAGTTGGAGGACCCTCATATGTCATCTCCCCAAAAGGTCAAAGTAGTCAAAGTGGTTTAAGAGATTTTAAAAGGTAAATAATAAAGTGAAGTGATGAGTCTATTGTAATTCAAAGTGAATATAAAATAACTTATTTCAATAATAAATTTAATGGAGAAATTAGAAGTGGGTTAACCCTAAAATAAGGAAAGTGGGCCAAGTGACCTAGAAGATGTTTTTAAGGAAGCTACTTGGAGAGTATAAATAAGAGGCAAGGCTCTCTCATTTTAATCACACTTGAGAATATTGAATATCTATAGGTGTTTGAGGTAACCAAGGATATCTAAGCCAAATTTCTAAGGGAGGGTAAAGAAAAGAAGGCCGAAATGCAAGGAAGGATAAATTCTTTTGATGGTGTTTTCTAAGGCATGTTATTTACAGGTCATCTCACCATTTTCGCTATAACTTTTTTTCTATAATGATTCAGACCATGAAATTTTTATTCCATTGAGAAAACATACCCAAGTATCTGTGGAAAAAAATTCAACTTGTGGTTCGTTGTATTTTTGGAGTTACACTCCGTGGAAAATAGGGTTTGTGGCTAGTCCTGAAACTATTCAAAAATAGGTGTTTCGGGTAAAAATGTCATAACTTATTCATAACAGATCCAAATTCAGTGAGACAAAATGTGTTGGTTAGGGAATAGTTTGTAATATGTTTTGTAACATTTTCAAATCAATTCAAAAAACATTTCTTGTGGGGCACGCTCTACAAGGGATCTCTCTAGAATAAGCTAGAATTCAGCAAGGTATGCCATTTTTTTTATAACTCCTTTTCTGAGAGGTTACAAGTAGAGAAACCTGGAGGAATTACATAAAACAAACTGAAGAGAATTGTATATCATATTTAGATCTTTATACATTATAGGTTCAAAGTTATGATTACTTCAAGTTAGGGTTGTTGACTAATCCAAAACTAGGCATGTGAGACTAAAGAAAAGTTTGATGAAAATGATAGTATCTTGTTGTTAAAGTTAATGAAGGTTTGCAATAATTTGATCAAATACACCGTGTCTATTATACAGCTATAAATCAGATTTAGATGATGAAATTGATGAGGGATTTTGATTGAGGTACATGTTGATTACATGGTTGAGAGAAGTAGTTGATGAGTTGCCACATACATGAGGTGTATAGTTGATGATGTTGGTACATATTGATGAGTAGTTGAAACATGATTGGTACATACTTGGTACATGGTTGGATGCAATTGTTTATGGTACTGGTTGATTACAGATTGTTTGGTACAGGTTGGTGCATGGTTGATGCACTTGTTTATAGTACATGTTGATTACATGTTGAGGTACAGGTTGATGCATGGTACAGATTTATTGCTACAGGTTTACAACAGTATATCTCACAGTTATAGTGTGACAGGGGTTTCATCATTCTACTTCTACTTCAGGGTGGCAAGACGAGGCAATGACAGGTGGTTGTAGCCACATTTCGGTTGTAGTCAGAGAACATAGGGGGTTGTAGGCTCCTTCTGGTTGTAGCCAAAGAATTGGGGAGTTAGAGATTCCCTTAGGTTGTAGCCTGAGAAACTAGGGGGTTGGAGCCTCCTTCCAGTTGCAGCTGGAAAACAAAGGAAGTTGGTGCTTCCAATGAATGTTATTCTTCAAGACATATAAGAAAAAGCATTTCGTGGTTTTCTCCCGATTTGAGTTTCCACATAAAACACTGGTGTATTGTGTATGTGTGTGATTGTTTATTTCTTACTGCTCATTATTGGATAATAATTCTACATTGATATAACATTTGAAGAAAAAAGATTATAATTACGCTATTATTGATTCACCCCCCCTCTCAGTAATCCAACAATTGGTATCAGAGTAAGTTCCTTCAAAAATCAGTTTAACTACTGAAAGGTAGATCATGGAGAGTACCAACATGTATGAAAATGGAATACAACAATTTGATGGACAAAAATATGTTTTTTGGAGCATAAGGATGAAGAAATATATACAAGCACATGGATTTCAAGTTTGGAAATCAATTGTAGATGGATACATAGCACCAACAGTTCCACCAACAAATGACAAAGCAGTGAAACTTGGTGAGAATAATTCCAAAGACAAAAATTCACTTTTGAATGGTCTAAGTGATACGGTAATCACCAAAGTTGCACATTGTAAATCTGCTAAAGAGATTTGGGACAAGCTTCGAAATATTTATGAAGGAGATTCAAAAGTCAAAGCAACAAAGCTTCAAACTTACAGAGGTCAGTTTGAACAACTAAAAATGAAGGAAGATGAATATATCTCAACCTACTTCTTACGAGACGATGAAACAATGAATGCAATCATAGGATTGGGGGAAGAAATCGAATAATATGTAATTGTTCAAAAGGTACTAAGATCTCTTCCTATGAGATTCAACCCTAATATATTAGCACTGGAAGAAAGATCGGATCTAAACTCAATAAGCATGGATGAACTGCATGAAATATTCATAGCATATGAGATGATAACTGAACAGGAAAATATAGATATAAAAGAAGCAGTCTTCAAAGCATCCAAAAGATCAGAGCAAAATAAAAATGAACAAGAAGAATATATCAGTAGCAACGACGTCTCGGAAGATGATGAAGAAGTGGCCAACTTCGTCAAAAGAATGAACAAGGGAACCAACAACAGGTATAGAGGTAAGCTTCCTCTAATTTGTTTTAATTGTGATGATATTCGTCATTTTGCTAAAAAATGTTCTAATAAGAAAAAGAGAAATGATGAAGGTTAATCAAAAGGCAGACAAACATATAAAGGTAAAAGAACTACAA
>JASDQU010714518.1:0-15922 GCA_032191745.1 Picea mariana
AGACCTAATAGAAGCTTTCACTTCTAGAAGGATCTTCCTCTAGATGCTTCTCTTGATAGACATATTTAGTATAAATAAGGGTTGAGGATATGAAAACCCTAGCTTGGATATTATTGTAATAGAGCGCTGCTCGACTGGAGGTTGCCCCTTCGAAGAGGCCCGTGAACATTGCTTTCTGAATCAAAGTGCTATTTCTGTTGTTGTTCTTATATCATTATTGTGTTATTGTGGAGATTATGTTGGTTATATTACTGTTATTTTTCCATTTCTATCATTTTATTTATTATTTGCATATTTATTATATCTGGTATCTTGCACATAGTCTTCCCTCGTGACATCATGGGTCTTCTTGAACTAGGTAATTGTTAACCTACAGTTTGAGCCATGATGGGAGTGTTAGTAGGTTGTGGAAGGTCTGTTGCCACACCTCTCCCTCAAAGTCTCTGGTTATCATGTGTGACCCCTCTACTCCACATGTGAGTATGGTCAACAAGCTATCATCATCCTGCATCCATCAATGAATCATGTCAGAAATAATAATCAATCATCATAACATCTAATCATATGTACATGTGTCACATCAATAACATTCACTAGAAAATTTGGGCCATTTTACATTGGCTATTTTGACGCTCTTGCGACGTTATGTCGTGGATATTGCGACAAATATTAGGTCTTCCAAACTTCTCTTCACATGATGTGGCACGTGCGATGAACCTGACTTAACGTCTCAAGGGTGATGACAGTAAGGAGTTGTCACAATTGCGACAGAGAAGAAATATCATCGCCAGAACGATAAAGTAGGGAAATCGTCGAAAGTGCGAAAAAGTAGGGAAATCGTCGCAAGCGCGACTAGTGATGAAAATCGTCACAAATGAGGCAATGCAAATATATCATCGCAAGAGAGACAATAAAGGGAGATCATTGCATACTCAAAAATAGGAAAATTGTCACAAGATCGACAAATGTAACAAAGTTTGCGATGAATCATCTTTCGAAGGGTTCGTCGCAAGAGAAATGAACACAAGGTTTATTGCGAGGAACTTGCTATACAATTTTTGTGATTTGTATAGCAAGTTTGTCGCAGGGCCGTCACAATTGAGACGAAAACATGGTATATTGTGACAAACTTTCTATACAATTTTCATGATTTGTATAGCAAGTTCGTCACAATATTTTTTATGGGGTCGTCACAATTGAGACGACAACAATTTATTTAAAAAAAAAAATTGATTTTTGAGCAAAAATAAAAAATTGATTTTTGAGCCAATTATACAAGGTGCTATGATTGCACACTAAAGAGGTCATCCAAGTGAATTTGTTGCATTGATAGAGTGTTGGTAAGCATGTGCAACATAAGAAAATTGTTTCCATGCTAGGAACCAATTGGTCCTAGTAAAAGGAGGTCATTCACACATCCTCTTGTGGAATTGCTACATGAAAGCATAGCTAGGAACTAGAGATAAATCCATAGAAAGAACTCTAGCCAGTAACAAAATCAAACATTCATAGTTAGATCCATGATCAAGAGAAATAGAAATATGACACATTGTTCTATATTGGTCCTCTAATATTTTCCTATGGAATATAAGTTGGATTGGAGTTTAATTAAAAGAACAACCAATGTCCTATACAAAAGTTACTAAAGATGAGATACTAACATGATATGTCTCACATGTAATATGTATAAATGATGGAGGAACTAGTGAGGGTAATGGATCCACTTGCTAAGATCCCTTTGGAATATTAGTAGTATGTGGTTTTAGTGTGGGATGCAGGAGGGAACAATGTTACCCTTGTGGATCCCTTTGGAATATTAGTAGATGATCCCTTTGGCATATTAGTAGTATGTGGTTTGAGAAAATTTGGTGGTAGTGATGACTCTTGAGTATAATTGAGCTTGCCTTGATTGTTATGTGGGACTTCATATTTCAAAGTGCAATTTTGGGAGCTGACGATTGGCATTGTTACGAGGGTCGAAAAAGTTTGATTCCCTGGATTCAACAGATCTGGTATAGCATGGTGTTGGGAAGTCGTATTTATTTGAATCATTAGTTTACAATTTCTTGTATTGAGGGTGAGAGAAAGAAATGGTATGCAATGCATTTCAAGGTCTCACATGGTAACTCCAATTATGGAGCACATCCCTTTGATTGTTATGGATAAAGTTTCTCTAGTCCAGAAAGATCAAGATCTTGACTACTATAGTTTTGTGCAACACAAAAGAGATATTGATGGGGGTGGTGAGAATAATATTTAAGGATTGAAATAATAGAATTGTATAGAACCCCAAGAAGGGGATTATTTGTCAAATCTTTGTCAATGGAGAGTTATATGAGGATCCTCTATATTACATTTACTACCATGATTATGAAGAAAAACATCATAATTTGATATTTTTCTTGGAGATGACTTTTAACATTGTGTTATGGGTATGGGAGGTCATATTAAACAAATCTAATGCATATCGCGAGGCTTCACAAACGATAATAATTGTTTTTATAGTGGGTTACTTTCCTAATATTTCCATTGAAGGTTTAGTTACAAGTTTTGCACTATATTCATGGTGGTTTTTGTTGCTACTCGGTTCTCCTCTTTTTGTATGGAAATGCCTAGAATTTCCAAGTGGAGGCATGGAATTAGTTGTAGAATATGATGACATCTCATGATCTCTTTTATTATACACAAAAGTTGCATTATTTTCTTACTTATTGTAGATTAGGTGACATGTTATCACAACTCTCTAATTGTAGTTTTTTTTTTACCTCATCAATGGTGTTGGGTTCCCTTTATCTTGGTATTGGTTCATAGGCCTAAGGTGTTGGCTCAAAGCCTTTACATTAATCTCTAATTATGATACTAGGGTTTTAGGCCGCTTCTTGTGATTTTTTTATTTTTTTTAGGGTGTGTTTATCCCACACACCTTATTGAATATATGTGGGGGATAAACAGGGTCTTTTCTCATAGACACATTGCTCCCTGACACATCAATGAAGTTTTTTTTAAGGGACAAATTAGTTTACATATGGTCAAAACTCTCTCATTGTCGTTTATTTTGTTTTCTTCATTGATGGTGTTGGGTTCCCTCTATTTTAGTAGTGGTTTGTAAGATGTCTGGAAAAACCTTGGGAATTTACAGTAATGAATGGGATACTAATGATCCCAATATTGAAATATAAAATGGAGAATGTGAACATGTTCATGGCATGTTTCAAGATAAAAATGGTATGGAATGTGATGCTATAGAACTTCATGATAGCATTGATCTCTCTTTGTCTTCAACTATAGTACAAAATTAAGGATATATTGCATCTAACACTAACCATGGGTTCAATGATAATCAAATTATTGGTGCTAAATCAAAGTGAAAGGAAATTATCCTTTATATATTATTAATGAGGTTATGTGAATCAAGTATGATATTGAAGAGCATGAAAGGCAAGTAATCGGGGCCATAACATTGTTTTCTCTCATCAATGAAAAAATTATGAAATTTGTCCATGAGGAACCAACAAACAAGGTTGAAATAATAGGTTTACATAGGAAACTAGAAGAAAAATATGATGATTACCTAAATAAAAATGCAACACTAGGTTTTGAGAAAACAAAATTATAATTTTAAAGAAGGAGTCCTTAAAGATTTTGGTCCTTTGTATTTCACTAGAATTCCAAGGTACCCAAATTCATGTCTATATATATGTATATGGATGAACCTCAACCTAAGATTTTGAGGTCAAATTGTTACATCTATATTTGAACATTTGAAACAAAATACATTTGAAACAATACTTAATGTTGTTGAAGAAACAAAAGAAATTTCAAGGAACTAAAAACATTAAATTGTTGCCAAAATTGTGCCCGCTAATCGACAAAGTGAAGATTGAAATTTATGTCAACATTATAACAATGAATGATTATATCATGAACCTCTATATGGATTATAAAATGTAAAGACATAATGAAAAGAAGGGTAATTCTATGAAAAAATATTAGAAAATATTTGGCATCACCATTTCCAACCCTTCATGTTTAATCCTTAATGTTGTACAAGAAACAAAAGAAATTTCATGGAACTAAAAAAATTAAATTGTTGCCAAAAATGTGCCCTCTAATTAACAAAGTGAAGATTTGAATTTAAGTCAACATTATAACAAGGAGTGTTTATATCATGAACCTCTATATAGATTAACATGACCATGAGAAGGTTAAAGTAGAAAAATATGAAGAAAGACTTCAAACCTTGAATAACCCTCCACATATTGTAGACATGGAGATTGAGATGATGCACATGTGTGAAAGAGTAAATGTTTGACATCACCATTTACAACCCTTGATGTTTAATCCTTAATGTTGTTTAAGAAACAAAAGAAATTTCATGGAACTAAAAACATTAAATTGTTGCCAAAATTATGCCCTCTAATCGCCAAAGTGAAGATTGGAATTTATGTCAACATTATAAAAATGAGTGTTTATATCATGGACCTCTATATGGATTAACATGACTATGAGAGGATTAAAGTAGGAAAATATGAAGAAAGTCTTGAAACCTTGAATAACCCTCCACATATAAATTGACAATGACAATGTGATTTTGTTTATTTGTCATGTGAGAGACAATGAAAGAACATAATGAAAAGAAGGGTAATGCTCTGAAAAAATATTATAAAATGTTTAACATGGTCATTTCCAACCCCTCATGTTTAATCCTTAAAACGTATTATTGCATCTTCCCAAAAAATTCTTTTTGCATGTTGCACCAAGTTTAAAGTTTGCACATTGCTTGGAAAAGATGCTTGCCACATGTTGTTGATGTTTGGATAACATTGGGAAGACATTCTCTAAAGATAATAATTAATAATATAATTATTATTGAATATTAAATATAGTATATAATAAGTAAATGATAATTATAAATAGTTATTGATTATTCAAGGGACACATCCTTTCATGGATGGTCACGTTATGTTCCCTATCTATGGAACACTCATTATTGTAATATCGAATATATCTCATATCTCATATGAAGAAAAACCAACATGGTATCAGAGCCAGACTAGGTTTGACTCCCTCACGGGAGGGCCCGAGAAAATGAGAGAGCTATTAGTCAGACCTAGCCTATTGGCTACGACTATTTTGGAGAGGAAGATAGGCAGATTACACAGACAATGATGGGCAATGAAATCGGTTAAAATTTACTTATATCGTTTGAATCGAAGGTGTGCCTCATGGGCCCAGCACCTTGTGCCATTAAAATGATGAGAAACATATATAGTGTTTTTATTCGTGCTCTCTCTCTCCGTTGTCGGTGTGGATTTAATGTTCACACCAGGACAGGACACTATTTTTCAACCTTGTATAATTTGGACATGTAGCATTGCTTCACATGACTCTCACATGGGCTCTCGGCTCGTTCTGGATGACATGAAAACTATTGTAAAAATACACCCAGCCCACTGGAAATGAATCGGGGTTTGCATATTGAGGTTCTCCTCATGTGCTGCACTTTGGCCCAATGAATTTTATTGAAGTGACATCATGTTCTTCACTTGGAGGTTCAATGAATCCACTGATAAGTGACAACTTTCATGTGATTGATGAGAATTGTAATTAATGAGGCTTGAGAGAATCCCATGATGTGATGAAATCAAGTTGTGTAGTGTGTTTGATAATATATGCGTAGAACACTCAGAGAGTTCTTTTATTTCGGTTGAAATAAGTTTTCCATAGCTATGATTTGAACCTACCAAGCATTGGCAAATCACCTTCTCAACATTACTTTTCTCTTTTTTTTTTGTTATAAAATGTGTTGTTACCACTTGAAAATGAATCAGTAACTGAAATCATGAGAGAAATATTTCTTCATTTAAGAAAAACATGTCAAGCTCAATTAAAGAAATCCATGGGAGAAATGTTTCTTCATTTAAGATAAATCGATGAATGGTTCGAGTAAAGCAATCGATGCACTAAGTTTTTCATTTACCAAGATTCACTCTTCTTCCTTTATAATAGTAAACACGTGCAATTTACTCCACAATGTTTGGAGTGATATTTTTGTATTTAGCTTAGAGACGTTCTATGGTTAAAATGACATTATAGACCATTGGGAAAATAAATTACTACAACGTATCATCTTTTCCTGCGAGAATTCCGTTTAAAGATTAGGAAAAACTACCAAAATTTGCAAGTATAATCTGCGCCAAGTTAAAATACGAGAAAGGTGTCTCCATTAGAGGAGGACTTCTAAATCGAGCTTTCTTTACAAAGAGCATGGATCATGTATTTATTTGAAGAGTCGTATATGCTATTTAAATGTTTTCTTTGGTGTGCTCCATTCATATTATGTGAGAGCCAATCTAGATGGATTCCAAGTGTGGATATGTGGTTTCACCCAGTACGCGAATATGTTCAGATGCAGAGAGGCAGACATGGAGGGAAAGACCTTCCAACATAATGTCAAGAAGAGACATTGGTTTCATGATGGAACCTTGATATATCAAGTATGGTCCAATATTACTTAGTATGATTAGCATTTACCTACGTTTCTGTGGGCAGAGGCATCCATGAATGTAGTGTATGTTCGGAACAGAAGTCCTCATAAGACTTTGAGGAAGATGAATTCCGAGGAGGCCTTCACCGGAGTGAAGTATAAAGTTGGACACTTGAGATATTTGGGTGTCCAATATACATTCGTGTACCCAAGGAGAAAAGGACCAAGTTAGACCCTTCACGAAGAAAGGGTACAATTGTGGGGTACAATGAGTCTTCAAAGGCATATTGGATCTACATCCCTGGTCAGAGACAGATTGAGGTGAGCATAGATATTACCTTTGAGGAGGAGGTAGCCTTCATGAGATCTAGAGGATCTCACATGGATATTGATAGTGAGAAACAATAAGAGATGCTTCCTTATCCCCCACCAATTGATGTTCCCAGAGATATTGTATTAGGTCAGAAGAGACTTACATGGACTCGTCAGACTCTGCAGGAGGCAGAAAGACATGTAGCTCCTTGTGGTACCTTTCGAGAGAGAAAGAGACCTCAAATATATCCATGCTATGCTGCAACTATGAGCCATATCATTGATTCTGAGCCTTCATGTTATGAGGAAGAATCTAGTATGGAGAGATGCCATGATGGAGGAGTATCAATCGATCATGAATAATGATGTGTGGTATATTGTTCCGAGACCTAAAAGGAAGTATGTAGTGACTTCCAAATGGATATATAAGATCAAACATACAAGTGACAAAAGCATCGAGAAACACAAAGCAAGTTTTGTTGCTAGAGGATTCTCTTAGGTGGAGGGAATAGATTATGAGGAGACATTTTCTCATGTTTCTCAATACACTTCTATTCGAATGATTATTTCCCTCGCAACATCCATGGGTTGGAAAATACATCAGATTGATGTAAATACAACCTTTCTCAATGGAGAGATTGAGGAAAAAGTATACATTGAGCAACCCGATGGTTTTGTTATACATGAGAAGGATTCTCATGTGTGTAGGTTGAAGATGGCCTTGTATGGAATCAAGCAACCACCTCGAGCTTGGTATGCAATGATCGATGGATACCTGATGATTTTTGGGCTTCAAAAAAAGTATTGTTGATCCCAACCTATACTACAAGACGGTTAACTGTGAGGCCCTGATTCTGGTCCTCTACATTGATGATTTATTCCTCACCGGTACAGAGAGCCTTATTATTGAATGAAAGTATGCGTTGGCCTCTAAGTTCGAGATGAAGGACCTTGGTATGATGCTCTACTTCTTGGGAGTAGAGGCATGGCAGAGAATGCCTCCCTCGTTGAGAGGGAGTGTTGATGTTTGCAGCTTCTTGAGACATTCTTCAGATCGTACTCATGTGTGACTAAGTTGAATTGATCTGTGATGACACTTATCCGAGAAGGGATAAGTGCGGCACTTATCCGAGAAGGGATAAGTGTGGTTGGTCTTATAACCCAACGTCCCTTGTGGAGATCACATGAGGAAATGTCAAGGGAGTTGACCCTTGACGTCACACACTATGGGAGTTGACCATATTGTTTCTAGAGGGTGTAGCCTCTAGAAGTCCACATGGAGTGCCATGTGTGACAAACTTTCTCCAGATTGTACTCCTCTGTGAATTGAGTTGAGTTGATCTATGAGAACACTTATTCAAGAAGGGTTAAGTGTGGTTGGGATTATAACCCAACGTGTCTTATGGAGAGCACATGAGGACACGTCCTATGAGGACCCTAGTGTTTCTAGAGGGTGTAGCCTCTAGAATTCCACATGGAGTGCCATGTGTGACAAACTTTCTCCATATCGTACTCCTCTATGAATTGAGTTGAGTTGATCTGTGAGGACACTTATCCGAGAAGAGATAAGTGTGGTTGGGCTTATAACCCAATTTCCCTTATGGAGAGCACACGAGGACATGTCCCATGATGACCCTAAGTGATTCTAGAGGGAGTAGCCTCTAGAAGTCCACAAGGGAGTGCCATGTGTGACAAATATTTTACTACTATGGTGGTTTTGTACCACTGGCAGAGACTGCGTGTCTCTGGAAAGTAGTTTTGTACTACTATGGAAAGATATCTCTCTAGCTAAGAGGGAGTGTTGATGTTTCAGCATCGGGCATAACTTCTCCTATATTGGGTTGAAGACCAAGGGAGATAGGATACATTTATCACAAAGGTGAACTTGTGATAAATGGTCCCAGACGTAGTCCTTCCTTGATCATGACAAGGAATAATATGGAATCGAGGTGCTTGAAGTGATTTCCACGTGTAAGTTAGCATCAAGCCAACATTCACTCATAGGTGTGTGCTTGTGGTGAAAGATCTTGGTGTCGTGTTTGTCCTAGTCATGGTGATTTGACAAGGAGTGATAAAGACTCAAGATTTTATATGATTTTACATGTAGACCCAAAGTGAGCCTAATCTCAGAGAGAATTAATTGGCTCAAAGGGAGAGCCACAGAGGGAGTTTCTCCTTGGTTCAGGTGGGAGAGAGATGTCTCCCAAGACTGAAAGACAAATGTCATGAGTCTAGGGTGAAGTTTGTATACTTCAAAGACAAGAGTGGCATGCTGTAGAATGTCTCCCTCGTTGAGAGGGAGTGTTGATGTTTGGACAACATCGGGAAGACATTCTCTAAAGATAATAATTAATAATATAATTATTATTGAATATTAAATATAGTATATAATAAGTAAATGATAATTATAAATAGTTATTGATTATTCAAGGGACACATCCTTTCATGGATGGTCACCTTATGTTCCCTATATATGGAACACTCATTATTGTAATATCAAATATCTCTCATATCTCATATGAAGAAAAACCAACACATGTCACATGTCACAAGACTTCCAAAGTTGCATATATCATGTCACAAGATTTTGGAAGTTGCATATTGCATATTCAAGTTCTATTTTTTGCCTAGACTCCATATACCAAGCACAAGGCACCAGGTATTGCTTGGATTCTCACGTTATATCTTAAAATACAAATATATTTCCATTCTTAAAAGAAAAAGAGATACAAGTTTGGAACTCTTGAAACCCACAAACAAACAAGTATGTAAAATTTAAATCCAAACTTGAACAATTCAATATCTTAAATTTCACGTTTACCAATGCCTTCAAATCGCTAGGATGATATCCATGGAGCCACAAATTGATACAGAAATTGTATGTCAAGGCCAATAGAACCAACATAACCAAGGAGTATCGAATCAATATACACCAAATCTTATAAGAGAAGCTAAAATTATCATTAAGTGTATAACAAAATTACATTCACATATATATATGAGCCATAGAAATAGCCTTGTGTATATTATCAAATGAAAAGGTACCCATAATGTCAATGCATTATATGCATCATTACATGTTCAGCTATATAATGTACATCTAACTGTCTTATAAAATTATTACACATCATGAATTTCTTTTAGTCTTCTTTTGTGCTTTCCAGGTCTTAAGTACTGCATCCATCTCCATGTCTTCGTTTACTGAGTGCTCTTCAACAGTTGATTTTGTTTCATTCCTTTCACGTTGATTATGTCTAGTCTCATACCCACAGCCTGGATTCTACTGTGAGGGGCCATCACCTACAAAAACCAAAAATATTAAATTTATATGGCCAATTTTTAAATATCATTGAAGTAGTTCATTAATATTAAAAAAAAACTTTGCAATGTAATTATTTACCTGGTCCTCTAGTCAGCATCATTGGAATGGATGTTGGCCTATTCACCTGATCTTCAGGTCGAGGAGGATCAACTATGACATTCTCTTCCATTGAAATGTCAAAATTTATAAGTACAGAATTATTAAGTATATGATTAATATATAGCCATTTTACTATCGTGGGCCTCAGTCACAGGAACATCTTGGGGTTGCACCTCATTGGGATGGGGCTGTTGGAGAGCACCATGATCTTCTGGCCATGCTGCACTATCAATGCTCTGTTTTCCAATACTAATGGTTTCGTTGATAATGCTTCTCCCCTGATTAAAACAAAGTAAGACATTAAATTATGGACGATATCAAACATTTACGTATTTTATAAGTAATGAAAGGTTAATGTGAATTGATTTTTATTTACCTTATCCCGCAAATTGGATCTTGGGGTCTGCCCCATGATTTTCCTACAATCAACCACGGATTTATAACTGTACTTGTAACCAAGTTGGAGGTCTTCCTCTGTGGTTTCAGTTCTGAATTCATCGCCCTACATTGCATAAGGGTATGGTTTTTTAATTTTTTGACTGCAATTACCTGAAAGTTGTAAGGCGATACAAATAATATTCTTAAGATGTTTGGGTACTTACGATTTGTGACTGTAACTTTGAGTAGCCGCCCTGGCCTAGTTTGTGTTGGCCATGTTTTAAAATCATTGCTTTGGTTGCCTTCGAAGTGTCAGGCAACCTATCATCAAAATTTTCAAGTATGTTATATATATCCACACTTTTATTTAGATCTAAAGAAAAATAAAGTTGGTATTGAAATCAAAATATTGTAATTTACCTTGGTGTACCAGTTATTTGTTCTCCTGATTTTTTCAAAATCTTCTCTTTCACATCATCAATGATTGCCTTCCAATTCCTCTCTGGAATTGAGGGAGGACGCTCACACCTAAGATTCCCTGCCAAGCTTCATCTATAAACATCCTATGTATATTTTAAATATTTGCCCGCTGCAAAGGTGACCACTTTTTTATTGAACGTGTCTACTCCAAAGAGGCCTTCAAGATAATCCATAAGTTCCTTTTGAGGTTGTAATTCTGGCAATTCCACCTCATGCATATGGTTGCCCCAAAAATCAACAAGGCCTTGCTCTCTAGGTGTCTATAAAAATGGTCGTTTCCTACACACAAAAAGATATGATCATTAATTTAAAATTAATAATCTAGATGATTTGTGTACGAGAAGGACAACATTAAATGATTAAAATATGAATTAAAACTACTTGGGAGTCTTCATTGTTTTAATGGAAGTCCATTATCGTCGACCAAAAATGTGCATGGAAGGGTCCCCATGCTTGTCACACATATAGCTCCAGGAAATGCAACCCTGTCAACCACATCACCATGAGCCTCATCTCTGCCACCATCTCTGGACTCTGATCGAGGTGTGGATGTCTAGCAGTGCGTGTCATGGCTCCTATCTAAATTAGGTTTGGAAGATGGAGAAGTAAATAGTACTCTAGAAATTGTATGACTACCCACATCAGGACTCTGTAGCATCTCTGTAACACCACTACTACCAACACTGGGTTGAACAGGCTCCAAAAATATATTTATAAAAAATAAAATGGTTTTTCGTGAGATAATGTAAAAGTTAAAGAACAAAGTTTCACAATTGAACATATGAGTACATTAAAAAAAAACACTTTAAATTATGGTCATTACCTTATATGTATTAATTTGTGACATAAGGAGATTGATCTTTGCTAGGACGTCGGGAGTTTGATCTGGATGATCTAAGAAGCTAGCAAGTTCCTTTTTCGCTTTAATGATCTTTTTTTTATTAATACCATCGGATCAGGGGATGAATAAAACCCCTCCTCATCAGTGGAATCATGACAAAATGGCCTACGGATTACATATAATTTCAACAAAAACAATGTTATTTCAATAAAATTATATAAGCAAATAAAAAAATTCACGTAAGATGAAAGTGGAAATTGATAATCATTTACATGTTCTGTGGCTGGCCCTTTTCCACGATCATCCTGCCACATTATAATATAATTAGAATCCCTAAATATTTTAAAAATTGTTAACGATAACAAAAAAATAATGTTAAAGATAATTATTACAACAATGTTAAAGATAATAAAAAAATATAATGCAATAAGTAGAGGTTTCTTAAAGAGGTGTTTCATAAGAACCTGCACACTATTATTCAATGTTTCTATTCGATTCAAATGGTATTCCACTAATAAATCTTCCCCGAGAGCTATATTTGTTATTGCGCACAGGACTACTCGATTCTCTTCACGTCCCTCATATATGCAATTCAGTGGTTTGTTTGTTGTCCCAGGTTGTGTGCTGTTTATAAACCCTACGATATTGCTGGAAGATTTAGGCCTTCCATCAATATAGATAGTCACTTCCTTATTTTTATCCTTGTTTATTAGTTGTATATTGACGCAGACCCCCTACATCGGTAGATTCTGCTGACCTCCCAGTCACTGGATCGTTAAATCTCCTCGAGTTGGAATAGCTCTTCGATTCCCTATTGGAATCTCTAACAAATATCCACAGGTCCTTCTGAAACTCGGCCTACGTGAACAAGTGCTAGGAGTAAGATTATTATTTCATGCGACCACAGGTTGTGATCGTACGCCTACACAAAAGGCATTTCGCATTTCAGGACCTCATGTGTTCTGCATACAAGCCACCCAACTCTCTTGAGTCCCAATATTCCAATTTTTGAATCCTCCGGGAAACCAAATCCGACGATCCTTCTTTCTCCTAGAGCGACAGATAAGATCGTATCGTGACTTCACATGTCGGGGAAATGAACGTGAGTCGACTCCAACTCTCCCTTCTCCAAAATCCCAATCTCTGGGTTAAGTGCTTAGCCTCCGCTAGTTCCTCCCTTAACCTCTTATTCATGTGACCCTTTCCTATGATCTAGGGCTAATCCTCTGAGTGCGTCGGGACCTTGCATTTTTCAAAGTTGGAACACAACCCAATGCCTATCCTTCAAAATCCTGATCCCCGAACTTTCGAAGTCCCATCTCCCAGATCAATGGTTATGGATCTCTTGTGATTTAATGACTCAGATCATATCGCGAGTTTGTGTTTCACGAGTTTTTACACATCTACTCTTTGACTTTTCCCTCCTACGGGTCAATAAAATGATGATTGGATGCCACCTGTCTTCTGACGATGGACGGTCCCAATGATTTCGGGACTTCATGACTTCGCAAGTTATCTCTCCTCATGTGCACTCTAAATTACTAAACCTCAAGCACTTCCTCCAGATCCAACAGCTATTGGTCCATGCGCTTCCAAATCCGATGGCTCAGATCTGTTTCTCTTGTGCACTCTTCTGTGTGCCTGGATGTGAGGTTCAATGGTCCAGATTCCCTCCTTTGCAGTTGATCTAATGGCTATCAATGCTCCTCCTTCTGAGCTTTGGCTTTTCTTCCCAAAATTGGGATATTTTCAACATATCGAAGGTCTCGGCCTTCGATTGTCCTCCTACGAGCTCGACTATGGGGTCTCAACTTTCTCTTTCCCTCCTAAGCTTTGGTGATGAAATTATACCTCGACCCTAACATGTTCTCCACGCTCTGCGCGTAGCTCTGTTCTTTCTCTCTTGATCTTTCTCGCTCTAAAACCTCAAAGTGTCATTGGCTGCTGCTCCTTTCTGTTGGGACTTTGTGCGCAAAGGCACTATTCCTCTTGAGCTTACGAACTTGAAACATTTCACTCCTATGCACACTCCTTGTGCTCGACCAGCCTTCAACTGGCCATATTTCAACACTTTGTCTGAGTGTTGGCCTAGTACACCTCTTACACAGGTCTTCCTCCAGAGTATTCAACAACCTGAGGCTTCTTCCTTGAGTCTATTATTTCTCTGGTGCTCCCTCCTGGCACGTTCTTGCTTGAATTCCACAGAACTCGGATGTTCACTCTTTTCACTGACTCATAGAGTCCTCAACACTCTGTCATGCAACCCCTTGCAAGAAGCCGCAAAGAACCCATACTGAAATCAACAAACCCACAGATAGGAATTTTATCTATCCTTACAGATGGAATCTAACATACATTTACAGCATATGCATATAAACACATAAAGACATTCATTCAAATACACATAAACACATATAGATTCTCATGCAGGAAAAACCGCTCTTTGTATTAATATCAGAATGCATGTCTACAAGTGTTTACAAAATCTCAGACTTCTACAGAGTCTTGGCTCTCTCTCTTATCTTCTCTATCTCATCTAACCTCTCTTCCTTCTTAAGAATAAGATACAAATATCTCTTTTTACAAAAGAGGGGCTCCTCGAGCCTTTCCCTCCATCTACCTACTCTGATTAACTATAATGAATTACAATCAATGGTTGTCTAGCCTGGATCAGATCTAGATCTCCTCAGCCTATCAATCATTAAGGAAACCTCACCTCCAGCCTATGCAAAGGCAACGGCCTTAGCTCTTCTAGCCTTACACATTTAATTGTACTAAATACAATTTGAAATTTTAAAACGAGGGTTGGTGCCTCTTCCTCCATTGAATGCACGCTTGATGTGATGGATGGATGGTGCATTGCTAACGTGAAGTGAAGCTCCTGCATCATACTCCACTGCTGCGAAAATTTCATGAGCTCCTACTCATGAGCTTCCCATCTCTTTTGTTGAAATCCACCTGAATCCCAAACTATCTTTTGGAGTTGTCCATATACTCCACTGATTTTTTGTTGTTTTTTTTTCTCCTTTCCTACTTCTATGGTAGGCTTCCTTCTGCTCTTCTTCTCCTTGCTAGTAGTCTCAAGTGTTGACCTCAACATTAGCCTTTTGATTTCTTCTATCTCCATGTCCAGTTGTTCCAATGGCTGGCTCTCTATAAGTATTCTCTCCTGCACTTCCTTCTTTGTAATGGGTGGATCAACTCGATCCCCCTTGTTTTTTTCATCTCCCCTTGTGACACTAAGTCACCACTCTACTGCAGACTCCAATTCTACAGTCTCTTATTGATTGGCTTGCTACTCAGTCACTTCCTCTGATAGACTATCTTCTATCATTTTTCCTATTGGTTCAGATGCAGATTCCCCCAGTTGCTCCCTAGACTGGAATTCTGATTCATCTTCTGTTGCAGGCCTCAGTGCTATAGTCATCATCTATCCAGCTTCCTGGCTGAAATTTCTGAGAAATTATGTTGAATTCTCTTCTCCCAAAATCTGCATGATTTTCTGCTCATGGTAGTCATATACTGGCAATGGATGGTTCAACCAATCCTTCAACATATCTAACTCCTTCTCCCATGGAGTGAGCATCTCATCTGCATGCTCTTATTCTGCTAGGGAAAATATCATCATCTGCCCCATTTGTTCTTTCTCTATGACATTCACTGATGGTTTTCCTTCTTCTGTTGTTGCACCTGCAACACATTCTCTGGCCTCAACTGAGCTATCTGGAAAGAATATCTGAATTCCCGCAATGATCAAAACACTCCTCTCATATTCCCTCTCTGTCATCACTCCTTGTTTATATGAACTCACCTTTGAGTTCCTGATACTATCAGATAGTCTCATCTCCTCTCCTTTGTCCACCTAGAAATCTAGGATTTATGCCCTGCCCTCCTAGTAGTTTATGAGATCCTCTAATGATCCCATCTCATTTCCCTCCCAGCAATATGAAATTTCTTCACTGCCCTCCTAGAAGTCTTTGAGATCAACCATTGACCTCTTCTC
>JASDQU010714518.1:16022-31717 GCA_032191745.1 Picea mariana
TCAATTTCCTGCTGGAATCTCTAACAAATATCCACATGTCCTTCTAAAACTCGACCTGCGCGAACAAGTGCCAGGCGCAAGCTTCTTCTTTCACGTGACCATGAGCTTTGATCGCACGCCTACACAAAAGGCATTTTTCATTTTAGGACCTTGGGTGTTCTACATACAAGCCACCCAACTCTCTTGAGTCCCAATCTTCCAATTTTTGAATCCTCCAGGAGACCAAATCTAACCATCCTTCTTTCTCCTCGAGCAATGGCTATGATCATATCGCGAATTCACGTGTCGAGGAAATGAACATGAGTCGAATCCAACTCTCTGATCCCTAAAATCTCAATCTCTGGGTTAAGCTCTTACCCTCTTCTATATCCTCCCTTAACCTCCTATTCATGTGACCCTTTCTTGTGATCTGGGGCTAATCCTCCGAGTGCGTTGGGACCTCACGTTTCACAAAGTAGGAACATAATCCAATGCATGTCCTTCAAAACCCCGATCCATGAACTTACAAAGTCCCCTCGCCCAAATGAATGGTTATGGATCTCTTGTGATCTGACAGCTCAGATCATATCGTGAGTTTTTACACATCTTCCTTTTGACTTTTCCTGTTGCAGGTCAGTGAAATGTTGATCGGCTACCACCTGTCTTCTAACGATGGATGGTCCCAATTATTTTGGGACTTCGTGACTTTGCAAGTTGGCTCTCCTCCTGTGCACTCTAAAGGACTAAACCTCATGCACTTCCTCCGGATCCAACGATTGTTGGTCCATGCGCTTCCAGATCCAATGGCTCAGATATATTTCTCTTGCGCGCTCTCCTGTGTGCCTGGACGTGAGGTTCAATGGTCCAGATTCCCTCCTTTGCAGTTGATCTAATGGTTGTCGATGCTCCTCCTTCTGAGCTTTGGATTTTCTTCCCAAACTTGGGATATTTTCAACGTATCAAAGGTCTCGGCCTTCGATTTTCCTCCTGCGACCCCGACTGTGGGGTCTCGACTTTTGCTTTCCTTCTTGAGCTTTGGTGACGAAATTGGACCTCGACCCTAACATGTTCTTCGCACTCTGCGCACAACTTCATGAATTCTCTCATAAGAATTCTCGCTCTGAAACCTCGAAGAGTCACTGGATGTTTCTCCTTTCTATTGGGACTTTGTGTGCAAAGGCACTATTCCTCTTGAGCTTACGAACTCGAAACAGTTCGCTCCTCTTCACACGCCTTATGCTCAACCAACCTTCAACTAGCTATCTTTCAACACTTCGTCTAAGTGTTGGCTAGGTACACTCCTTTCACAGTTCTTCCTCCAGAGTATTCAACAACCTGAGGCTTCTCCCTTGAGTCTATGATATCTCTGGTGCGCCATCTTGACATGTTCTTTCTTGAATTCTACAGAACTCATATGTGCACTCTTTGCACTAGCTCACAGAGTCCTCAACACTCTGTCATGCAACCCCTTCCATGAAACCACATAGAACATAGACTGAAATCAACAAACCCACAGATAGGAATTCTATATATCCCTGCAGATGGAATCTAACATACATCTACATCATATGCATATAAACACATAAAGACATTCATTCAAATACACATAAACATATAAAGATTCTCATGCAGGAAAAACTGCTCTTTGTATTAATCTCATAATGCCTGTCTACAAGTGTTTACAAAATCTCGGACTTCTACAGAGTCTCGGCTCTCTCTCTTCTCTTCTCTATCTTGTCTAACTTCTCTTCCTTTTTAAGAATAAGATACAAAGATCTCTTTTTAAAAAAGAGAGGCTCCTTGAGCCTTTCCCTCCATCTACCTACTCTCATTAATTACAATGAATTACAATGAATGGTTGTCTATTCCAGATTGGATCTGGATCTCCTTAGCCTATCAACCATTAAGGCGACCTCACCTCCAACCTACGCAAAGGAAATGGCCTTGGCTCTTCCAGCCTTACACATTTAATTGTATTAAATACAATTTGAAAATTTTAAATGAGGGTTGGTGCCTCTTCCTCCATTGAATGTGTGCCTGATGTACTGGTTGGATGGCACATTGCTGATGTGAAGCAATTCTCCTACATCATATATAATTTGCGGCGAGTGCATATCTCTACATACTTCGCATGTATTGGAACAGTCGCATCCAATCGTTATAATTGTAACACGGTCCGACATAGTCCATCAATTCAGTTACTGTGTTTTATTTTACAATTATTCCATCCATGGAAAATAGCCCCAAGCCATGTAGGGAGGATGGTGCAATGCGATATGTCCTATTGTTGACAATGAAGTCAACATCTATAGGAGGTAGTTCCTTAGGTACCCATTGTTTCACTAGATTCTTATACCTGAGTGGCACCTCTATGTCTCTTATGCTCTCATCATCATAAAAGCATGATCCTCCTTCGACAAGAAAAAATTTCATGCGTCTACAAAATTTTATTCTGAATTTTCCACCTCTAGTCCTTGTTTGCTTATCATATCTACTAGATGCAGTTGCATTTCCCTCTATTTGTCCTAAGCTTTCATCACTCGACAAAGAAATATTTGAAAAGTACCTGTTTGGTTGTACCTTTAGTTGCATGTGCACGTGTTGTTAGTGAGTAGTCCATCATCATCATAGTTCCAATTTATAAACTTTTTTTTTTATATTCAAAGTTCTAAATAAAATTTTTATATCTTTAGTTTTGGATGCACAATTAGACTAAGGTGAAATTACCAATATTAGTGATCAACCACCTAATTTAATGTGATATCCCTCTTGATTTTGGACATATTAAGGACATATTAATTTGATAACACTAAGGACATGATAAGTTTATCATATGGATCTAAGAAAAAAATAGTAGTAAGGTTGTTGTTTGTTGGATTTGTGCAAATTAGAATTATTATAAGAAATGTCTATTGAAGATGAGGGTCAATGGTATGGAGTAATAAATCCAACCATCAGTTGGTGTGTTGCAAATATTGGGTTCTTTAGTTGGCAATATGTCTAAGGCAAGCCAAGAGTAGAACTATACAAATATTAGTTTTGTTCAAGACAAGAGTAGAACTATACAAATATTAGTTTTGTTCAAGCCAAGAGTAGAACTATACAAATATTAGTTTTGTTCAATCCAAGTTGAAGAATAATTTAGTTATGGCAATGGTTAACAATAGTGCAACCCACATTTTTATGTAGGAAGTAGTGGTTGTTAAACTCAATGTGTAGTTGAAATTGGTGCAGTCATTGAAATTGGTGCAGTTGACTTGCAACTGGGCATAAAACGAAAACCAAGACTTGGATTGAGGAACCATCATCTCTGTTGGATTCTTGGCATAGGATTTTATCTAGATCACCCCTCACTCCCAGTTCCAACCCCTCAGACGTTGTTTTTTTCATCAATTTTGATAACTAGTGCTTTGCTCAGTAAGAAGCAATGCAACATTTGGATTTAGGGGTCCAATTTATAATATAATTCCTCGTGAGAGGATGGACAATGTGGTCACCTAGTTCATGGCTAAAAAAACATGCAACATCTCATGGAACTCAAAAATGCTTCTTCGTTAGGCTTTTATGCCTCGAGGAGGAATTGCCAAGAGTCCCTGAAATGGTTTGGGATGCGACTTGAAACTGGGCATAAAAAAAAAACGAGACTCGAATTGTGGAATTGTCATCTTTGTTGGATTCATGGCATAGGATTTTATCTAGAGCACCCCTCACTCATGGGTTCCATGCCTAAAAGGTTGCTTTAATCATTGATTTCGAGAACTAGTGTTTTGCTCAGTTTGAAGCAATGCAGCATTTGGATTAAGGGGCCAATTCACGAAACCATGCCTTGGGAGTGGATGGATAATTTGGTCACCTAGTACATGCCTAAACAAGCTTTCATCATCTCACAGAACTCAAAAATGTTACTCTATTAGTCTTTTATGCCTTAAGGGGGAATTGGCCAAGAGTCCCATAAATGGTTTGGCATGCGACTTGCAACTGGGCATAAAACGAAAATCAAGACTCGAATTGAGGAACCATTGTCTCTATTGGATTCTTGGCATAGGATTTTATCTAGAGCACCCCTCACTCTCGTTTCCAACCCCTCGAAAGTTGGTTTTTTTCATCGATTTCAATAACTAGTGCTTTACTCAATAAGAAGCAATGCACCATTTGGATTTAGGGGTCCAATTTATGAAACCATGCCTTGAGAGAGGATTGATAATTTGGTCACCTATTTCATGCCTAAACAATCTTACAGCATCTCACAGAACTCAAAAATGTTGCTTCGTTAGTCTTTTATGCCCTGAGCAGGAATTGGCCAAGAGTCCCCGAAATGGTTTGGGATGCGACTTGCCATTGGGCATAAAACCAAAAATGAGACTCAAATTGAGGACTCATCATCTTTGTTAGATTCTTAGCATAGGATTTTATCTATAGCACCCCTCAATCTCAGTTCCAACCCCTCAAAAGTTGTTTTTTTCATCGATTTCGATAACTAGTTCTTTGCTCAGTAAGAAGCAATGCAACATTTGGATTTAGGGGTCCAATTTATGAAACCATGCCTCAGGAGAGGATGGACACTATGGTCACCTAGTCCATGGCTAAGCAAGCATCCATCATCTCATGGAACTCAAAAATGTTGCTCTGTTAGCCTTTTATGCCCCGAGGAGGAATTGCCAAGAGTCCCCGAAATGGTTTGGGATGCAACTTGCAACTGGGCATAAAATGAAAATCGAGACTCAGATTGAGGAACCGTCGACTTCGATGGATTACTGGGATAGGATTTCAGCTAGACCACCCCACTCCTGGGTGCCATGCCTCATAAGTTTTTTTACTCATTGATTTCGAGAACTAGTGTTTTGCTCAATTTGAAGCAATGCAGCATTTGGATTAAGGGGCCAATTTATGAAACCATGCCTCGAGAGTGGATGGATAATTTGGTCACTTATTCCATTCCTTAAACAAGCTTCCAACGTCTCACGGAACTCAAAAATGTTGCTCAGTTAGTCTTTTATGCCTTAAGTGGGAATTGGCCAAGAGTCCCCGAAATGGTTTGGCATGCGACTTGCAACTAGGCTTAAAATGAAAATCGAGACTCGGATTGAGGAACTGTCATCTCTATTGGATTCCTGGCATAGGATTTTAGCTAGATCACTCCTCACTCCCGGTTCCAACCCCTCATAAGTTTCTTTAATCATTGATTTTGAGAACTAGTGTTTTTCTCAGTTTGAAGCAATGCAACATTTGGATTAAGGGGACAATTTATGAAACCATACCTCGGGAGTGGATGGATAATTTGGTCACCTAGTCCATGCCTAAACAAGCTTGCATCATCTCACGAAACTCAAAAATGTTGCTCTAATAGTATTTTATGCCCTGAGAGGGAATTGGCCAAGAGTCCCTGAAATGGTTTGGCACATGACTTGCAACTGGGCGTAAAACAAAAACCAAGACTCGGATTGAGGAACTGTTGTCTCTGTTGGATTCCTAGCATGGGATTTTAGCTAGATAAACCCTCACTCCCAGTTCCAACCCCTCGAAAGTTGTTTTTTTCATCAATTTTGATAACTTGTGCTTTGCTTAGTAGGAAGCAATGCAACATTTGGATTTAGGGGTACAATTTAAGAAACCATGCCTCGAGAGCAGATGGAAATTGTGATCACCTATTCCATGGCTAAACAAGCATGCAACATCTCATGGAACTCGAAAATGTTGCTCTTTTAGAATTTTATGCCCCGAGGAGGAATTTCCAAGAGTCCCTGAAATGGTTTGGGATGCGACTTGCAACTGGGCATAAAACGAAAACCGAGACTTGGATTGAGGAACCGTCGAATTTGATGGATTACTAGGATAGGATTTTAGCTAGACCACCCCTCACTCTTGGGTGCCATGCCTTGAAAGTTTCTTTACTCATTGATTTCGAGAACTAGTGTTTTGCTTAGTTTGAAGCAATGCAACATTTGGATTAAGGGGCCAATTTACGAAAACATGCCTCGAGAGTGGATGGATAATTTGGTCACCTATTCCATGCCTAAACAATCTTGCATCATCTCATGGAACTCAAAAATTCTTCTCTGTTATCCTTTTATGCCCCAAGGAGGAATTGCCAAGAATCCTCGAAATGGTTTGGGATGTGACTTGCAACTGGGCATAAAACAAAAATCAAGACTCAGATTGAGGAACCGTTGAATTTAATGGATTATTGGGATAGGATTTCAGCTAGACCACCCCTCACTCCCGAGTGCCATGCCTCGAAAGTTTCTTTACTCATTGATTTCAAGAACTAGTGTGTTGCTCAGTTTGAATCAATGCAGCATTTGGATTAAGGGGTTCAATTTATGAAACCATGCCTCGAGAGTGGATGGATAATTTGGTCACCTATTCCATGATTAAACAAGCTTGCATCATCTCACGGAACTCAAAAATGTTGCTCCGTTAGTCTTTTATGCCCTGAGCGGGAATTGACCAAGAGTCCCGAAAATGGTTTGGGATGCGACTTACAATTGGGCATAAAATGAAAACAGAGACTCGGATTGAGAAACAATCTTCTCTATTGGATTCCTGGCATAGAATTTTAGCTAAAGCACCCCTCACTCTCAGTTCCAGCCCCTCAGAAGTTCTTTTTTTCATCGATTTCGATAACTAGTGCTTTGTTGAGTAAGAAGCAATGCAACATTTGGATTTAGGGGTCCAATTTACGAAACCATGCCTTGGGAGAGGATGGAAACTGTATTCACCTATTCCATGTCTAAAAAAGCATGCAACATCTCATGGAACTCAAAAATGTTGCTTTGTTAGGCTTTTATGCCCCGATGAGGAATTGCCAAGAGTCCCCAAAATTGTTTGCAATGCGACTTGCAATTGGGCATAAAACGAAAACCAAGACTCATATTGAGGAACCATCATCTTTGTTGGATTCATGGCATAGTATTTTAGCTAGAGAACCCCTCACTCTCGGTTCGCACCCCTCACTCCCGGTTCACTCCCGATTCATGATTGGATTCTAGTTTCCCTAAACATTAGTTTTGAGGATGCATGTATTATTGTCCAAGAGGTTGGGAGAATGTTGGGAGAAACAAGAGGAACCTAACTTATTTTCGAGAAAAGGGACACAACACTCCATATTGTAGGGGAAGGCTAGTATAAGAAGTAGCATTTACCAGATAGAGGGGGGAATAAAAGTAGTGGGTTTATGATAATATGTGAGATGTGGGTTTATGACAATATTTTTAATTTTCCAATAACATTCTCCATTGACCTTGTGTAAACCATTCCATTTGGTGTTTGTTGCACTAAGTGTAAAGAACAATGTTGGAGAATTACAAGACATAAGTTAGGTATGAGATATTTGTTACCTCTTTATTACCTTTTATTTTAATGGTATCCATATTTTGTATTGATCAAATGAAGAATTAACCCGGAATTGATTCCATTAGACACAAACTCAATCTTAAGGTCAACTAAGGAGAAAAAACAACACACGCTAATTAATATAGGAGTCAAGCATGCAAACAAACCTTCTCACAAAGAAGTGCTAGTTTGTGATGGAATCCAATATCGCAAAATCTATGCGCAAAGGGGCCGAGTTTCGGTGGGTGGGAAAGTTATGTTGACAACCTGCTTAACGAACTAACGCCCTGGTGCAAGTTACCTTACCGAGAAGTGGGAAACCCTCCAAGGAGTTAGAGTGAGTCTAGCCAACATCAATCCTAGGTACAACACCACATTCCTTGTGTTGTCACCTTGTGTAGGAAGTCTAAAATATTATGGCCTCTATGGTACTACCTACTATACCAAAGCAAAGGGGGGACAGTCGGCAATTGACACCAATACCAACAAAGCAAGCTTGATTACTCTAAGGGCCCCAATTCTATCTCGTGATTGACCCCTATGTTAGAAGGGATTCCCAAAGTCAGTGATATAGAAACTGGATTTCACTCCCTAACTCAAGGCTTTATGTGTGTTTACCATATTTGGAAAGTTATTCTCACAATCCTATTCCAAAGCTCTACACCTAAGCTAAGATGGGTTTGAAGAGCCCTATAAAAGTTTCTAGATAAATTTTAATTAGCGCTTGATTTTAGTTTGTTGTTACTCAAAGGAGTGGTCGTGAAATTGATGGCATTTTGACTCGACTCTTTAAACCATGCAAGAGGAAAATGAAATGCAAGAATTTCAACTTCGAGGAAAACTAGCTATGGGAAGGAGCAAGAGGTGCAAAAATAAATATCCATACTAAGTAAAAAAAATAGAGGAGCAAAGTAAATATCCATATCCATGTCACGGATAAAAATTCCACAGGAAAAAAATAGAGGTGCAACCATCGAAGAGGCCACAAAAAATTACTTGTCAACAAAAGGGTCACAAGGTGGTGAGCTTCATGATCTCAATGGGACAAGGTAGGCATACCCATACTTGTTGAGATAACTCATGATATAAATAGTGAGACAGTGAAGAAGTCTTGAATACAACATTGTGCAAGAAACCATGGCCGGAATATATTAATATGACATAATCAGTCTCATATACATATATATGGGTGTTAAAATTTGAAGTACATCCTAATTGTGACTGAACAAGTACATATGAAATGATGCACCCATGTTGAAGGAAGGGGGTGGAAGAGACCTGAGAAGCCCTGATAAACAAGAATGGGGCTTCAAACCCCCACATGTATATTCTATCAAAATATGTGAACTACAACTATCTATAAGTTTTGGTGCATATGCAAATTCACTTGCTTTCTTCAACACACTTTCTTTAGTGTCATTTTTACCTTGCATGCATTATTTTCTTTAGTGATTTCGTACACACGGGAAATTAAAAAAACATTGTCTTATTTTCTTTAGTTCTTTCTTCCATAGATGAGTCATTTGTCCTTAGATTTCAAAGTTCGTATTCTTCCACAAATGAGTCATTTGTCCTTATATTTCAAAGTTATTATTCTTCCATAGTTAAGTAAAAAATGAGCCTTTGGTAGTTTGGATGAACCTAGTTCATGTGGAATTCTTCTTTCGAAACCAAGCATGGTTACCTTTGTTCATTGTTTTGTAGGTTATTGTGATTTCATTTACTACCTGGCTAGCATGTTTTGTGTAACGCACCCACTACGGCATAATAAAATTTTCACCTTTTCTCGAGGGGCAGAATCCCTGAAGTCCTACGGGGGATTAGCGCAGGCTAGCTCTTCCCTTTTCCACCTCCATGTGATCGTCGGTTATGACCATCGGCCAAACAACTAGGCGCCTTTTTGCATTTCATGACTTAGCGATATAAGTGAGTCGAGTCTTTCGACTCTGCAAACCCCGAAATGCCAAAATGTTGAAAAGGCTTCGATCAGCAATTAGCCCCCTGGGCTATGCCCTGGACCATATGACCACTTCACATAAGACCACAGTCTTATTCCCTTTGGGACTTATCAATATGAGAGCCTGACCTCTTGTCAACGGGACTCCCGAATTCTTGATTTTCGATTTCCCGAAATGCCTCTTCCTTTCGAGATTTTCCCCGAAATCCTGGATTGCTGCCACGTGTCCTCCCTCAGATGGATGGTCCTCGTCATTTCGTGAATTCGTGACTTGTGACCCCCAGTGACACAAATTCTCTGTCAATTCGAATCCCCAGAATCCAAAATACCGATGGACTCTCGATCTCTGCCACGTGTCCTCCATGGATGGACGGTCCATATCATTTCGGGACTTCGCCAGGTGCGAAGTCAAAATGCTCACCTTCCTCTTTTGTTTCTCGATGTTTGAATCCCCAAAATGGGTGATCTCGCGACACATGTCCTCCCTTAATCGGATGGTCTAGATCTATTTCGAGACTTACACCATGGAGTGTCCCGATCTCTTGTCCTTGAGACCTTTGAAATCTTGATACCAACTCCTCTTTTGGGACTTTCGCCTCTGTTCACAAAGGCTTAACCCTCATGCATCTCCTGACAGATCTAATGGCTGTCCGGTTTTCTGACTAAGATCTGATGGTTCAGATCTGTCCCACGTTGTGCACTCTCCTGCTACTCCCTGGACGTGGAAAACCAATGGTCCAGATCTCTTCATTTCTGCCACAGAGCGCATCGGGGTTTCGGGTATTAGGATTTCATGACTTGCAAAGACAAGGGTTCTGGTTCTTTGGTTTCCCGTGTGCCGAAACATCGAAATGCTAATCGATAACCACATGTCCCTCCGATGGATGGTTGCGACCTTTACCCATGATCAACCGTTATGATCTTTTCAGGATGATCAATGGTCACGATCAAATCCCATCTTTCTCAAATTTATTCACACTTAAACCGATTCGGGGTTTCGGTCTTCGGGATTTCACGACTTGCGATGACCAGGGTTCTTGCCCTTTGATTCCCTAAGTGCCGAAACACCGAAACTCTTTCCGAATGCCATGTCCCCTTTTAAAAAGGACGGTCCAGATACTCCCATGGACCTTGGGGATCTACGGTCCTGAATTAATCGCTACTTACAAAGATAAAAAGGAAAGGGGTTGAGGCATTAACACCCTCATTTCTTCCTCCAATATAATGGTCGCGACTGACCTCAGATCTTCTGACAGGATCTCGTCCGTCGATCGATACTTAACCACACACTGCCATTTTAGGATTTCATAAATAGGGGTTTCGGGACTTGCGAGTACAAGAAACTCGTACCTAGATACTCTGGGTTCCGAAACTCCAAAAACTCTTAATTTACCCCCACGCTAATAATTCATGATTTCGCAAATCGGGGTTTCGGGACTTGCAAGTGCAAGGGGACTTGCCCTTGGGCACTCTGGGTACCGAAATGCTGAAATGTTGGGGTCTACAAGGACCATTGTTCCTCACACAGGATGGCTAAGACTTGCACCACCAAATCCTCTTTCAGGTTCTTGGTAAGCTTTCCAGAGAGGGTATCTCTATGGAGAGATCTATTTTGGGTATTCCTGGAGACGAATAAGGGCATAGATTTCCCGAAAGCATACTTGAAGTCCAAATTAGTTCAATATACGTATATATAAATCTATCTATAAACATAAGCCATATGTGGTCCTTCCAATAAAAGCATGCAACCACCATTTCTGAGCAAAACACCACACATACAGTCTTATACTCAAACCATTCATAAATTGCACAGACTATGAGCATACATGTCAGCATATAAACTTCAAGATACAAGATATAACACTTATCAAAAAAACACCAGAGGTGATGCAACTACTGAGAGGGGTGCTCGTTTCCACCCAACCGTAGGCTCAGCGACTCCAAATGGATTTACCACTAGCCACCCCCAAGCTAAGACCACGATTTTGTGAGACTGAGTCTTTGTTCACCGGTGACTAAGAACCAAGGTTACTCTCCTTCTTCTCCACCATCACTCACTCTGTATTTTCCAGAGTTCTCCTCTTCCTCTTTCCCTCGCGTCTACCCCCCTGATCGCACACTCTTATTGCCTTTTCTCTTTTTGGCGAGGTTACGTGTGGCACGATATTCCTCGCAGTGGTCAGGCCTAAGGACTCTACGGATGGGTGGTTCACCCCCATCCCTCATTACTCATGAGGATCCATTTACCTACCAACCTGGCGAGTCATTTAATTTGGGTCCAGTGAGCCACTCTTGGTTCTCCGGGCCAGTGAAGTCCAAATACGATATTGGTTTTGGTGGAAGTTAACGCCACCATTCCAGGTGCCTTCCACCACCTTTCTTCAGCCATCGTGGTCTCTTTTTCAGCACATCCCCCTCTCAGTAGTCCTGCAATATATATTTATAATATTATTTACATTCATCGACCTTTTTCACAAGGTCCATTCACATCACACATTCACATTTCTGAGTTTTCCACAATACTTGGCCAGCATAGTTATTTTTACAGACTGGGGGAAACAGGGTGTTACAGTTTGTAGCAGGCAGGATTGGTTCATACCCCAATTCTTGGATCCCTTCTTCCATGGATGAATTTGAGCTTTCTCTTCAGTTTGGCATATCAGTCATGATTATAGCTTGTCCCTGTGCTTTGGGCCTTGCAACACCCATTGCAGTCATGGTGGGCACTAGAGTAGGTGCCATGCAAGGTTTTCTCATCAAAGGGGAAAGGCACTTGAGAGTGCACATAAAGCAAGTGATATATTTAGAATTTATTTTTAAAATAATCTTATTAATGAAGGGAACCAGCCCAATATTTTAATGGTCATTAGTGAATTGAAATTGACCACAAGTCAAGAGAACAACCACTTTGATACCATCTGAAGTGAAACTAGTAGTTCACTTCATAAAACAATTATTCATGAATACAAAACCCTAGCATTGTTTATGATATAATCATCTTACATCAATAAATATCAAGAATTAACTTGGACCATTTAATTGAAATTCATCACCACAACGTCTTTGACATGCCCGGTATTTCTCCTATGGATTTGATAGAAAATTTGTTGTGTTATCGATGCATTTAGGGTGCTAAACGTTTCCAATATGCATTCCCAATTTCAAACTTGGGCCATCACACTCTAATCCCATAGTCATGCTACAATAAATGAAGCCTTTTTCTTTAACTTCAATGTTATTACTGCAGTGATTTCTTTCCTTGCAACAATTATTTTTTTACGAGTTATTATCTGTCACAAACTATTTCAAAGCTGGGCCATGAGATTGTAAGCTTGTTATTTCTACCCACTATTAGTGTCTGTAGAAAAAAGGAAAGTACATAGAAATTATTTTCACTATCAACAATTTTCACCAATAACTTTTGGTGACTTCTTCTATCATGAATACAAATTTCTCTGTCACGATTCTAGGCTACAAGCCTAGAATTTAAAAATTATTTTAAAAATACTCTTACGAATGAATTGGACCACTATCTCAATATTTTTGATGCCACCAATAGATTGTTATTGACCACAAGTCAACGAAACAACCACTCTAATACCACTTGAAGTGAACTCGGTGGTTCACTTCATGAAATCATTGTTTATGAATATAAAATCTCAATGATGTTTATAAGATAATCATCTTAAAACAATAAGGATAGAGAATCACCTAAGACCATTCATTTTCTTGATTTGGACACTTATAGCCTAAGATATGCTTCTAGAGTACATGCTTCAACAACCATAAAATTTTGTAGATTTGAGGCACAAATGATAATCTCGCATGCACTTGAATAATCTCTTCATAGAATATATATGCCAACATGTCGTGTTGTCATTAGATGTGAGCTAAGTGTTAGCTTGCCCACTATTGCCACATATTAGTTATCCCTAGTTGCCACTTGTTCCATGTGTTATACTGTTATTAGATGTGAATATTTACACCTATTAGTTAGTTATTATTTCCACCTTATCCCCTCATCCATGCATCATGTTTTTGTTGAATGTGAAGAATTCTACTTGTTAGTTACCTTAATTTACCACATCTTCACTTGGTCAATGTGTCATGCCACAATTGGATGTGAAGAATGCCAAATTTCAACTATCCTTGTTGCCACCTCATTATCTTGTCCCTATGTAAAGTTGTCATTAGATGTGAAGAAGGATTAAGGGGTGAAGATGGGTGGATTAGTTAGCTCTAGTTACCACTTGGTCCACATGTCATGTTTTCATTGGATGTGAAGAATGCCACTTGTTATTTAGACATGGTTTCCACCTCATCACTTGGTCCATGTGTCGCATCATCATTGGATGTGAGGAATGACACATATTAGTTAGCCTATGCTATCACCTCATCACCTAGTCCATTTGTCATGTTGTCATTGAATGTGAAGAAGGGTGTAGGGACAAAGATGGATGAGATGGATGGAGCATGGTGGATGATCTCTAAGGTGGATGACCATGTGCATGGTTGATGATATCTAATACAAAAAATGATTTTTATAATGTTGGTCTATAAATTCCTATATTTTATTGTATAGATTTTATTTGAGGATTGCCTTAATAAGTGGACAAACTCAACCTTTATGGTGAGTCTATTTTTTCGATGAGGCAAAATTCTGCCTCCAATCTACTCATTTTCTCGAAATTCTAATGATGTGGTTTATCTCAAAATGAGCCAAAAATCTTAATAAAAATTTTCAATAATCAAAATTCCCATGTCTTTACCTATGTTTGAAATCAACAATATGACTTGTGAAAAGTCTTAGATTATAAATTCCATTTCCAAGAGCTCATCTAATGAATTGTTTACCTTTTGACCTTATTTTTCTTTCAACATTTGTTTGAAAGATTACTTGTCTTGCCACAATGACGATTTGGATGGACATTAAATAATTTTGTCTCCACATGGCCAACTTGATGACATTGTTGTCACTTATCAATAATTGTATCCATATGTATAGAAAGATAGGTGTGTTGAGTTGTTGATTTTCCATTAATAACAAGAGACAAAATGGAAGATTTTATCATTGTCTCTTTTCAAAAAATTAGCAAATGAGGTAAATCGAAATGCTAGGCTAAGGAAATAGAATTTTCAAACCCTAGACCATGGTCATTCAAGACAAAAAATAAACTTAATAAAGAAATAACATAGGAAAACTTGCCTACAAAGGTAACTGCAAATTGAGTCACAATTGACGAGGATATTTAGCAAGGTAAGATGCATGCTCATAAAAAACTCCAAGCCGTCATTATTCAAGTATATAACTCATAGAATGAAGGCATCAAATAACTATTTTTATAGGTTGAAGGTTACCTCCTTTGCTTTTTGAAGTTGATGGTTAGATTGTATCCATTCCTATTTTTCTCTTCAAACTATGCCCTTTGACCATCAACTTATGCCCAAAACTGAGCTCCTCTCAACCCACAATGACCATGAATGAGGGTTCAAGGTAACTTGTAAAATTAGGCTCTCATTTAGCATCCAAAGAAAACAAGCAAAGCCAAAACATATAATTTGAGTCCCACACTTCACCCAGTACCTTCAAGTTCTCTTAAACCCACATAAATGGACACAGAGGCATGCAATAGAGGGTTTCATATTCACTTGCAAAACCAATGATGAAAACCCCCCTCTCTCAAAGTGCATGGCATAACAAGGAAAATGAAGTATGGAGCTAGGTTGAAATACAAGGGTTTTGCATTATATTCTCCACTATGGCATAGATGAGGATTGTCACGATTCATTCATTTGAATCAATGTTTCAACCCTCTATTACTAATGTTTTGTTAAGTGGATGTTTTTCATTGAATTTATATTGTCAATGATTATAACGTTATCCAATTTTTCATATAAATCACTTACCGATGATTTTGGTGGAATTTCTCGAGCTAGGGCACCTTTGTCACTCGAACTAGGGATCCTATGTCTCCAATGTAGTAGCTCTAGCTCTCCTTTGTCTCCAATGTAGCAGCTTTGGCTCTGCTCGATCTGGATAGAATGTGGTGAGGTGAGAATATGTGGCTTCAATGTCGTGGCTCCGGCTCTTCTCTACAAAGAATTTGAGGTTGGGAGCAGGAGGTGAGGGTGAGAGAAAGAGGTGAGGCTGCGAGCAGGAGGTAAGGCTGCGAGCCAAAGGTGAGACTACGAGCAAGAGGTAAGGGTGCGATCCAGAGGTCAGGATGCGAGAGAGAGGTAAGGGTGCGAGAAGAAGGTGAGGGTGTGATCAGGGGGTAAGGGTGCGAGCAAGAGGTAAGGGTGTGAGTAGGAGGTGAGGGTAAAAGTGGGAGAGTTAGCAATTGAATGTTTTTTTTTAAATTTTGGATATATGATAAAGCGCAAGAGATAACAATTTTCATTAATGAGTTTTAGTGAATTTTTTTAA
>JASDQU010714520.1:3256-21667 GCA_032191745.1 Picea mariana
AGTTATCTTGGGCTTCTAGAATTGTTTGAAGGGCACATTGCAAACTTTCTAGATTTAAGCCTTCGGGGTTTGGATTAGGTCAGTTGGTAGGAAAAGGCTTTCGAAAAGGGGGTTTGTAGGGTCCTTTACTCGAAGAAGCTTCTTCAGTCAACCTTTTTAAGTCTATAACTTGATTCGACAGTTTTTGAACAACTTTAGTTAAATTTTCCAAATCAGAGTTTTTAGGTTGTGTTTTACTTTGCGTAGGTCTGGGGAGAATTTCAATATTCTTTTTGAAAGAAGAACTAGTTTCAGTTTCGTTGCTAGAAGAGTCTTTAAGATTAAGTATGTCCTTTTCAATCTGGCTGGCTTCCTCGAGGGCCTCTAACAACGTGGCTTTATTGGATCATTTAACCCAAATAACTATACTTTGATGTAAAGATTTAGTGTAGTAAGCTATTATAATACTCTCAGCAGACATGGAATCTGCAGGGATTCAATTTTTAAGCGTCAAGAATCTTTGATTAAAGTCTTTAACTTTTTCTTTTGGGTTCATTTTTAAGCTTGAAAGATCCATGACTAAGACTTCCGGAGGCTTACCGTCTCCAAACTTTTCCAAAAAGCATGACTCAAACTTTTCCCAAGACACGATGGTATGGGGTTGCTGGGCAAAGTACCATGTGGATGCATTACCCTCGAAAGTATAAGGGAACAACCTACAGACAACATCTTCATGTTCAACATTGCGGAGTCTAATGGCTAACATAATTTTTTTGATATGGTCTTCAGCTATCTATTTTGAATCAGGATCAAACTTGGGAAGCCATTTCTCTAGGTGCTGGGCTCCAGGTACAGCTACAGCATCCTGATCAAGCCAGGGTCTAGCAGGGTTGTTCTGATTTTTCATTGGGGTAGTGGGTGTGGAAGGATGAGAAGGTGAATTTCCTTCGTCTGACGAGGAATCTCCTCTAGAAGAAGAAGGAGATGAGGGAGGTGGTGAAGGAGGTACCCTAGATCCTCCTGCAGCAGGATTTGTGATTGGATCTATAGGATTCACAGTGAGGTTAGTGTCACCTAATTGTTCTCTGATATCAGATAAGTCCAAAGGTTGACCCCACATACGGTTTGGTTGCCTAAGACGAGCTAAGGCACTATGTGTTTTAATGAGAGATTGACGAACAATCTCTTGTATGTCACCACCTGTAGGATTAGGGGTTGTTGGCTCAACTGTGATCTGTGGATCGTCGGTTGAATTAGTTGTTGTTTGAAGGGGAATATTATCGTGTGAACAGTTTCTAGTCACTATAGGTGAGCGATTAGGGGGGGGAGGAGTCTTGTGACTACCTCGTGCCATTAATTAAGTTCAGGCCCTCCATCTAGCACCATTTGTTGACGGGCGAAATCGACCGTCCATCAACTGAGAGAGTGGAACCGGTCTGGGGTTGTCTAATAACCCAATCCGTTTGGAATGAACCACCCTAACGGGTTTAGCGGATCCGTTAGCCGATCTAAGTTCCTAAGAAAACAAAAAAAAGAAAACTAATCTAAACTAACTAATCTAACTAAAACTAAATAAAACAAACTAAACTAATTAACAATAAATTAAAAAAACTAATAAACTAACCTAATTACAACTAACTATTAAACAAACTAACTAATCTACTATCTCTATATATACAAACTACTAACTAATACTATACTAACTACTTATCTGAAATATAACCTGTTTACAAAATGTACATTATCCACAATTTACAGATTTAAGTAAAACCTAAAAAAATTCATTTGCTATCTGCCCTAAGACAGAGAAAAGTATTTTTTGTTGATTTTATAATTTTATAAACAAGAAATAAGACAGAAAACTAACCGAACTAAACATTAATATACTAATTCTACCTATAAATCTAACTAAACTTATATCTAAACTAAACTACTAACAAATACACTAAACAAACAAATAACAAACTGACCTGGAAACGCTCCAGATTTGTCCTATGCGTGATGATCTTCGAAGGTGGTCGGAAGAAGGAAACTCGCACCGAATAATCCAGAAGCTTCTCGTAAATGGTAGGCTGCGATGCTCTTTGAGTTATTTACAGGACAAACAAGACATAAAAATCATAACAATTATATGATATATAAATCTCTGCAATAAGGTAAACCTGTTATGCAAAAACTTATACTTAATAATCCAATTAATGAAGAAGAGAAATATGTTGTTCACAAACTGAATCAAGTAATTGCTATGTCTTTAAATACAGGAAGAAATCAGATATGGATTATATTGATTAAATCATATCAGTTGCAAAAGATTAAGATAGCTAAAGTAGTCATTAATCAAATGCAAATTGATACACATAAACATGAAACAAAATATTGATATTATGAAAAGCTAAAGCTGTAGCAGAACATCAATTTTTGTCCCAGTCTATATTAAAATTCCATATCCTTGTTCTCCCACAAATGAGGATGATCATTATTACAAAAATAATAAGTATTTATAAGTTTTTCCACAGGGTAAAACCTCCCCGTGGAAATTATCAAACTGTTTACATAATCTGGGAAGATATTCCCAAGTTGTCTAAACTAGGAAATTAAAATGAAACTAAAACATCCAAATATCCTCTAATTCACCTGAAACAGGTCAGAAATAGACAAGTTAGAGAGATATTTTATTAATAAAACAATAAAAATCTAATTCTACAGACTTAGCTACAGAATCATCTGATTCTGTAGCTAGACTAAAATAAGATACAGAATCAGAATTGAAATTTAAATCAAATCTTTTAAGAAATTCCATTCAATTGACATCCAATAATTACTTGAGAACGAATCATAAATTGAAATTAAAATGATTTTATCATTCAACATTAAACAGGATCAAAAACGATTCAACCGAACACAGAGATAGGAATACTCTGTTCTTCTGTTACCACAAAATCGGGTCCACGGAGTCATAATCGAACAGTAATAAGATTGTTTCATATCCAATTGAAACCGATAATCAAACATATCGTGTGAGATTGTTAAACAAGAGATATGACCCAATCCTACAGAATCATTTTCCAAGCGTTGTAGCTGTAACGATATAGCAAAAGATTCATATCATTTAATTGAATACAAGGATTAAAAAAAATACTCTGTTTTTTATTATTGTCATAAGTCGGGTAAATGAAATCACATGTAACAGAATCGTAATCGTTTCCCAACAAATCGAATCCATCTGTTATGAGGTCGTTATGATATTCAATTGAAAACAAAACAAATCGCAAACACTTCGTTACACTTGCGAATCGAACAGGATTATCACGATAAGCGATTTAAGCTGTGAACGAATCCAAACCATAACTGACACATAACCAAAATCGTAACAGGGTCAATCAAACAGGATCTATTATAGATTTCGATTGTTGATCCTTGCACAGTGAGCAAACAAGATCGATCAATTTTGATCACAAACGTTTCAATCAAACGAATCATAACAGGGTTTGACCAATTCATTTCACAAATTTAAAATACAGAGCACCAATTATAATCTGAACTTGACTCATAGGACAAACTTACCAAATTAGAACCAGAACGAATCGATTGACTAAGATTTTCACATAGTTGTTATGATTCAGGTTCATTTCCTAATTCGGGCGCGAATGTTATTTGAGTGTATTGTTTTCATCAAAGAAACAGAGTTGTTATCCTTAACTCGGAAACAATCAAAGATAGAACGTCACATGACACAACATCGTAACAAGTATCTTCCCGAAGACATTTACCAGTCCTAGCATACCAATGATAATGAAATCGAATCCGAGCAAGATTGTAACAATCAAACTTAATCAAACCATTTACCAACCATAGCACATGGATTATAACCAAATCAAATCCGAGCAAGATTGTGTCCTAAACTGAATATGAAAAATCTCCTTTTCAAATTGGATACAAACCAACTCATTTGAAGGCAAACAATCAAACAAATTCAAATGAAGATCACTCAAATCCAATCAAAATCTATTGATTTCTATACTGGGAATAATCAGATCGTATATCGAATCAAAATTCCTTTTTATTCAAAGCAAAGCTATATATAGAATGCACGCAATATAACATAGCTATTCACAATGTTAACATAACTATTTAAAAACTGAATACAAATCATTATAACAACCTAGATTATTTACAAACAAAACGATATCAAATTTTCCATACCTGTGTAGCGACGAGGCTACTTGCTTATACCAGCTTGGAATTTACAACAACCGTGGCTGATTCCACATTTTTAAACAGGATGGAGCCGGTTGTCTTTTGTTTTTTATTTGTTGCTTGTAGCTTGGCCTTTTGACTAGTCAGGACTGCAATCTGGTCTTCCAAAGATTGAATCTTTGACTGGAGTATTGGACCATCAATATAATATCGCTCTAACCATGAATTGCACTGATCACAAGGTCAGTGTGTAGGTTTAGACAGAGCAGGCGAGGGTTTGGCCAAATGACCGAGGGTTTCACGAGGCAATTCAATACCCGGGTAGTTAGGGTCGTCCTTTAGGCAGGGGGGTAGGTTTGATACAAATTCATAAGGGGGTTCATGACACAAACCTTGCAAGTAGGGGTATTCGCTGGCCAAGAAACGCTCCACTTCCGAATCAGAGTCCTCACTCAAGACGATAGGGTTTGGCTCAACAGGGGGTTTTGGCTTGTTCCTTGCCATCTGAGAAATGAGCCGTGCATTCCTTTTCCCTTTAGCATTTGTAGTGAGGTTTTCCTTGGGATTTTTGCTTATAGGCTTTATAATGGCTTCTGCACGCTTAGTTACAATGTTGGGTAAGTCAATAGGAGGGTTGGCTGAGGGTTTAGGCAGTAGGAGGTGCAAAGGTAGCGGCGGTTCGGCCTTAGTCTCAGTTACCACAGGTTTATCAACCTGCACAGGGTCGATGTCCTCAAAGCCATTATGGGCGATGAAGGCCTTCCAACTGTCACCAAGCAAATTTAAATGATAAACAACGATGAGCTTAATAAGCCCATGGTGAAATAGGTTGTTGTCGGCCTTGTGCCTTTTATACTTTTTGGACTTTTTATACAAGCTCCAATGAAAATAGAAAGGCATGTTTAGAGGAAACCCTATAAAAATCATCAATAGACGCAGGTGGTAAAGGAACACAAGGCCGAATTGACCTTCACAGGTCACAAACTGCTTGATTATCATTAATAAATCATGCCATCGTTGTTTAAGCATAGTTACGGGCATACCTCTATCACAGGAGGTGATTTTTCTCGATTGAAACAACAACGTCCACGACACTTCCTCGAACTTGCAATTCTTAAACCAACGCTGCCCCGAAGGAGCTAACCCCGTAGCCGAGCTGATGAACTATTCATCAATCTCTAACTATACATCGCCTACCTTGGCTCGACAACCATCATAGGTCATGGAAAACTGTCGAGCTATGCAAAGGTTAAAACCCTCAAAACGTTTCATGAAGGTAATCCACCCACTGTCTGCCAAATCTTGGTGGGCATTATCAAACATGAACAGGGCTTAACTGCCATTGGGTTCAACTCGCACGACTGGGGCCATGGAGCTGAATGCATGGTAAGGGAAGGGTTTGAATTCACCAATGCATACAGGGGCAGAGCTACCCTAACCAACAGCAATGAACAAGCAAAAATGGGTAAGCATTAATGCGAGCATGTGAAGGTGGTGAATTCTGCCATGCATAATATTCATTATCCAAGTACAACCACCAAACTTCTTAGCTGTTCACTCCATAATAATAGTTCAACATGCGCCCAACTAATGAAATCAAATGTGTATACGAATACGCGCCAACACTATGCCATAGTGTTTAAACACCTGACATACAAATCAACACCAAAATCAACTATGCGCCAATGTATTGATTCATATAAACAAAGTTTAACCAAGGTGCCAAAATGATATTCATATTTGTTGACAAACCAATAAATTATGAAAAGATTAACATAGGGATTACATCATATATATATAAAGAAAAAAATTAATCATAACCCTTATGCATTTTCATAAAATCAATGATCAGGCAAGTCATAAAAAGTGTAAATCCAAATGCTCGATGCTTTACAAACTCAATAAAACCGAGTTATGCAATCAATATAAGAATGTCCAATGAGCATAACGAAAGTCCTTCTAGCCACATAACGATAAACAAAAGGTAAGCACAGTAGGCATATCGATAAAAATATCATGACAATTCAGATAGTGATCGAAATGAGACCTCGAAAGGAGAAGTTTTCACACTTACAGTCGTGAAAACTTAACAAAGACAAATGTGCAAATGTTGCAAGAAATGAAAATGTCGTTTATTTGAAAAATGCGACGAAAACTTGATGTTCGCAAGACATAGGTGTAGGTAGCTTATAGGATAATAGAAAAAAGTGAATTGGCTGCCAACAATGATTTGGAATTCTTGTATGAACTCCTTTTTGTTAATCATTTTCTTTTTGTGTATATTCTTGTTGAGATGGGGTTCTTTGGTACCTTCAAAATTGAAACATTATTATATAATTTCATTTTTTTTTGTTCTTCAAGACAAGGGTGTCATTGTTGGTTTTCACTAGTGTCATACCTTATCAAGCCTCCGAGAGGTTTTCCTAATGAGGAATTTCTTGATTTCTTAGGTATGAGACTGCTTCCATGGAGGTTTTTAATCAAATAATTTCCCTAGATGCCTCAATGAGGTTTTCATCTAAGTATTCTATTCATTTTTTTTTATTTTTTTTTGTTATTATATCACTCCTTATTATTTGGATGGATTTAGAGCATCTTTGTTGTCAATCACATCCAAATTTTGTGCTTTCACTGTGACTATAAATTCCTCCCTTATCAAAGGATTATTGTACATTTTGAGCCTAAATCAATTCATTAAAAAGGGAATTCCTTCTTCATATGTGGTTCTAATTTGAATTGAATCATTGTCATGACACTTCTCAATTATGTATGGCCCTAGCCACCTAGTCATCATTTTCCCTTTAAAGTCCTTGAATCTTGAATCTTGAATAAAAAAATAGGGCCCAGTATCCTTTGTTTAATTTACCATGCTTGATGTTCTTTTCATGCCAAACTTTCCTTTGCATCCACACTACTTCAGTGTTGAAGAGTGCTTGCATCATGTATTCATTTAGGGAATTCAATTGATTCAATCTCTCTTGTTGTGTCGATGGGATATACATGTCTAATTCATATTTTTTTCTCAAAGTAAGGTATTCAAACTCAATAGGGAGCATGGCCTTCTTACCATAGACTAATTCAAAGGGTGTAAGCCTCGTGGTAGTATTCCATGTGATATTGTATGCCCATACTGCTTCTATGAGTTTCTTTGACCAGCTCTTGTTGTTCATGTTTATTGTCTTGGTGAGGATATTTTCTAATTCTCTGTTGGTGACTTCATCTTGTCCATTTTCCTGTGGATGAGATAAGGTGTTGATTTTATGTGGAAAATATGATGTTGTTGCATAATTTTCTCAATGACCCTCGATGTAAAATGAGCTCCTTGGTTTGTGACTATTTCTCTAGGATATACAAACATTGATAATACGATCTCTTGGAGGAATTCAATGATCCGAAAATCCTTAGATGTAAAATTAATTGTTAAGTATATATAAACATTCGACCAAATTCAAAAATGAAGATTGTCTTTGACTATTTGCAAATAACATGTGAATGTCTTACTTACACATAAACTTCAATAACACTAACGGATAACTTGCAGAAATAAAATGTTGAAATCAAGTAAAGTAAGATCAACAACAATTCAAATGGTACATAAAAAATTTGTTAACGGAGTTCACCCATATTGGGCTACATCTCTCGTTCCCTTTTCAATCAGTGATACTGCTCCACTAATGCTAAAATGCCAAAATTAGAATGAATTGACTTACAAATACCAAGTTTTTGAAGACACCCTTCAATTATACTACTCAATCCCAGAAACAGAGGTCACCACTAAATTCCTCATGAAATTATTAGAAAAATGAGTATAAACTTGACTGTGTTTTGAACAAGTACCCAAAAATCCATTTTTGCATGCATAACGAGACTATGGGTCTCATACATGAAAAATTGGATTAAGAATTTTCATACATAACACTTTTACGCAAAACAAACATCACCATCAGATTCCTCTCGAAATTATGAGAAAAATGAGTATAAACACTCTATAGTTCTCTCAAAGAACTCAATAGCACGCAAAATGAGACAAACCCAAAACTATGAGCACCTCTTGCATGCAAAACAAGAAAAATATGAACTTGGCATTCCAATATGGCATGCAAATACATGTTTGTACTTTGTGTATCATGCCTTGGTTTGGGCGTCGTTTTAAATAGGGCATGGGCCCCTAACTGTCATCCAGAACCTTGGGCGAACTTAATTATATTCTTGGTAGAATCCCATAACATGAGGTGCCTTGCATGCAGTGGTTAGGGAATTGGAGTGTTGTATGGTGGATCGCTGGGTCGAACCCCATCGACCACGCCATATGTTATGGAATTTTGTTACATTTTTTATGTGATAAGTATAGTATATAGTTCGGACCACTCCAGATTTCAAGCTTAACACTTAATACATATGACAATAGGATCGAGGGCTATGCCCTCGATCCTATTGTCCCATCAATTCAAGCTTTGGCCAAATTTAAGTATAAATAGATAGGTATATGGTTAAGTCACATGTCGAGGGTGTGATGGTAGGCCATTTTGTAGTTGGACAAGAGACCCAGGTTCGATCCTTTGAGCTCTAACAAATTTTATTCGACCTTGGCCATATTAGGTCAATGGGAGACTGCCATGTGGTGGTCTCTCATTGGTCCAACTAATCCTGTATGAACTTGCCACATGTCAAGATATGATTGGTCCACCTGCACTTGTATGTTTTCCCTGTCACCTTTCCAACTCAATTGTATGGATGTGCCATGTGTCATCCTTCCAGTGGTGCCATGTGTCACCCCCATTTTTGGCCTTTTGACATTATTTGACCAAAACTTCAAATGACCATAAATTTCTCATACAAACATCGTTTTATCCCATTCAAATTGCATTGGAAATATCTCTTCAAGCTATATACAATGAATTCATTTTCAAGAGAATTTGAGAAAATCCATTTTTGAGCATTTTTGGATCCTCCTGGATCTCTTTGAGTGTTTCAGATCCTCCTAGATCACACCTCCCCATTGAAGAAATTTTGGACCTCCAAAAGTATAGATCATTCAGAAATAAAGTGAGGATACTTCCATCTCACTTGTCCAGTATCATTTATCCATCATGCTTGGATAATGAACACTTGACTCATCACAATGATAACGAAGATTGAAACAACATTTCTGACCAAGTTAACCATTCCCTTAAATTCATAAACTATGCCATTTACTGTTGTAGTAGCTAACCATAATCCATTGATTGGTAATAAGCTAAACAACAAAATTGAATATACAAATGTGAGAAAGAATAAACCATCAAAAAAATTTCCCTTCTTAATAGGAACACCATCAACCAAAGGACTTGTTTTACTTTCAACTATAGGCTGGAAATATGGATCCTAGATACTAGAATTTTCATGTGCCCTATAGTGACAACTATCAAATTAGTCTTCATATGATGATATCTCACAATGAACTCAATCCCATCCTTGAAAAGGTGATACTTGTTATGTTCCCTGTAGAAAATGGCCTTCCCATCATACAAGTATGGACTTCCCAAAACCATCCTGCAAATGTCAAGTGGAACCATGTCTTACTCTACCTCATCAATGAAGCCATATGTGATCTCAAACTATAACTTGCATTGCTTAGTCACCTATACCTAAGCATTATAACAAATCCAACCCAAAGGATAGAGTCTCAGAAGAGGCTTAGTTTCCAATCCCAAATTATGAACAACTTTCTCTGAAATAAGATTTACTTGTGATCCACTATTAATAAGTGTATCAATCTTAGTGTGCTTTAAAATAAATCATAAATGAAATAGGTCATTTATTTTCCTTCCATCAGGAATTACATTAGACTTTGCAGAAGAAGTACGTGAAATGAAACTCACAAAAAAAGATTTACCTTTGATGTCCATAGTTGTTACCTTAGTTTCATCCTCAAGATCTGATCCAAGATCCTGAAAAATGGTTACGGTATTCTTTTTACCATTTGTATGCGAGCCCACTTTGGTTTCAATTCTGGATGAAACATCCAACAATTCTTCTCATCGTGTCATTTCTTCTCATAGTGATAACATGTAGCTTTTCATCCTTCTTCACTATAGTTGTCTTCTTACTCTTCTCTTTTCCCTTTGACTACTCAAATTCATGTGGCTCCTCTGACACATCCTCAAAAACATGATTTCCTTTGACAGCTTCAAGATGAGTAGTTTGTATTGATGCTTCATCAATATTAGTAGGATTAAACATCAATATATTATGGCGAATATATGAGTGCATACCACCAATATATTTTAGAAGAGTTTTAGGAGTATGTAATGTAATTCCCAAAGACAATGCCTACCTCTTAAATTCTTGTGTATAAGCTTGAACATTTTTCCCTTTTCCTTGTCTTAAATGTTGCCAAGCAATAATTGATGTTTGCATATAAGCTAATGGATAAAATTTCTTTCTTAATGCAACAATAATTTCAATACAGGAAGAAATGATTTTACCATGTTGAATAAGATCAACTTGTGTCCGACTCTCCCACCATATCAAAGTTATGTCTCTTAGGTAAAGAGTATCCAACTATATCCTTGAAGTGTCCTCTATGATTTTATGTACCCTGCAATATACTTCAATCTGCTTGACCCAATTATCCAACTTCTTTGCATTCAACTCTCCGTCATAAGTAGGCAAATCAAAATTTACATGTAGCTTTAATAAAGGAAAATCATCAGAATGAGAAGTTCTTAGAACACGTTTTCCTCTTATGATAATAATGTTCACTTTAATCAAAAGAAGAAGAAGATGATGCTGATGATTATGGGGACAAAAGAGGCTCTGGAGGTTCTTCACCTTCTCCTTCTCCTTTCAATTCTTTATTTTTTACCAAAGTACTTTCTCCCTTGGCCTTCTTTTGATCCTCATACATTTATTCCACCATGGCCTTCATTGCCATGAATTCAGAAAAGAATTCCTCAAAGAAATCATCTTCAGAGTCATAAGGACCTAACCTTCTTGGTGAATCCATCTCTCCTCTTCGAGTGAATCTCCATGTTATGAGGAAAACTCTTTATGGCTAGCGTAAACCACAACAGATGGAAATGGCTGCAGAAATCAACTATATCCCAGAAACATGCTATATAAACCAATATGCAAGCGAGATAAGAAAGAGGCCTGCCTCATCCAAATGTTCGATGAAGTCCATCGTTGATCACTTGAACCCAAAGCTATATACCTGCAACTATTTCTCAAGAAATGAGCAAAGCAATCATATGGTGATAGTGTAAAAGGTTAGCACATTAGATAGCATAATCAATTAATAAACATAACAAATACACCCATGAATAATAACTTATATATTTGCAAGATATCAATTGGATGGGAAAGGAGTATTTCTATTAATAAATGATCAGCAGAAGTGAAAATATTACAGACTTCCATGTCGACACGATTCAGAACCGAGAAAGTGAGTTCCTTCCAGCTAGGCCTCCACCACTTCAATCCTCCACAAAAGGCAAGCTCATAGAAGGGAGAAATGGGGTTCTCCAACAATAAGTAAAGATATTGGGGGTTGAACACTGTGTTCAGACTTAAAGGACAAATGGATATAGACTCAATATGAAGTAATAATTTCTCCAGAGTAACTTTGCTCTCAAAGTTGAATTCTCATCCTTTTCCATAGCTCGGAATTGGCCCATTTATAGCCTTCAAAATGGAACTGAAGGGTCGAGTCGAAATGTTTCTAGTGTATGGAAGGACAAGGATCAGAGATCTCCTGTCATGACATGGAAACACGACATTTATTTTTAATTTTTTGGCACAAATCCCGATGTACGTGGGTTGTGGTGGAGTAGCCTGCGTATACACATGTTGTATAGTGTGAAATATGTGTACAAGTGGAAAAATATCATTTTTTGTCTCTGGATTTTATCAAGAGGGAAGATAAGTCTGCATAGGGAAATGGAATAAGACCCTATGTGCAAGATTGCATAGGGTGAGGCAAATCTTGCTATAACACTCCTTGAACCAATTTCAGGATTATAACTTGCAAGCTTGCCTTCACCTTGGTTAGATTTGGACCTCGTAAGAATTCACTTACAAATACACGTCAAAACCAACTCTGATGCCAACTTGATCCGAAAATCTTTAGATGCAAAACTAATTGTTAAGTATATATAAACATCCAATTAGATTCAAAAATGAAGATCTTATTTGACTATTTGCAAATAACATGTGAATGTCTTACTTATCCATAAACTTCAATAACATTGATGAATAACTTGCAGTAATAAAATTTTGAAATGAAGTAAAGTAATATCAACAATAATTCAAATGGCACATAAAATATTTTTTAACGTAGTTCACCCATATTGGGCTACATCTTTGGGTCCCTTTTCAATAAGTGAGACCGCTCGACTAATGCTCAAATGCCAAAATTACAATGAGTGGACTTACAAATACCAAGTTTTTGAAGACACCCTTCACGCCTACTTCTCAATCCTAGAGATAGAGGTCACCACTGAATTCCTCTAGAAATTCTAAGAAAAATTAGTATAAACTTGACTATGTTCTGAACAGGTACCCAAAAATCCCTTTTTGCACCAGACTATGGGTCTCATACATGAAAAATTGGATTAAGACTTTTCAAACATAGAAATTTTACACAGAACTCACAACACCATCAGATTCCTCTAAAAATTCTAAGAAAAATGAATATAAACACTATATACTTCTCTGAAAGAACTCAATAGCACGCAAAACTAGACAAACCCACAATTATGAGCACCTCTTGCACGTAAAACGAGACAAATATGAACTTGGCACGAAAATATATGGCACACATTCGTACTATGTGTATCGTGTCTCAATTTCGACATCGTTTTAACTAGGGCGTGGGCCCCTAACTGTCAATCAGAACCTTGGGCAAACTTAATTATATTGTTGGTGGAATTCGGTAACATGAGGTGCCTTGGGCACAATGGTTAGGGCGTTGGAGTGTTGTATGGTGAGTCGCGAGGTCGAACTCCGTCGACCACGCCATATGTTATAGAATTTTTTTTGACATTTTTTATGTGATGAGTATGATATATAGACTTTTGGACTGTCGTGGATTTTGGGCTTAACACTTAATATATATGGCAATAGGATCAAGGGTCATTCCCTCGATCCTGTTGTCCCGTCAATTCAAACTTTGAACAACTTTAAGTACAAATGGATAGGTATATGGTTAATTCACATGTTGAGGGTGTAATGGTAGGCCATTTGGTTGTTAGAAAAGAGACACGGGTTCGATCCTCTAGAATCTAAAAAATTGTATGCGACCTTATCCATAATAGACCAATGGGAGACTGCCATGTGGCGATCTCTCATTGGTCCATCTAATCTTGTATGAACTTGCCACTTGTCGAGATTTGATTGGTCCACCTACACTTGTATGGTTTCCATGTCACTTTTCCAACTCAATTATATGGACGTGCCACATGTCACCCTTCCAATGGTGCCACGTGTCACCCCCTTTTTGGCCTTTTGACCTTGTTTGACCAAAACGTCAAATAACCATAAATTTCTCATACAAAATTTGTTTGAGCCCATTCAAATTGCATTGGAAAGATCTCATCAATATCTACGCAATTAAGTCATTTTCAAGAGCATTTGAGAAAATCATTTTTTGAGCATTTTTGGGTCCTCCTAGATCTCTTTGAGCATTCTGGATCCTCATGGATCATTCAACCACTCTTTTCTCTATATAATCCTTCATTTTCTTGACTTTATCCCACTTGGTCAAGTAATCAATACATACTAGTATGTACTTATTTTCCCTGGAAGGTGGATCAATTTTCCCTATAAAGTTCATACCCCACTCATCAAAGGGTTATAGTGATATCTGGGGCTGCAAGGGAATTTCATTTCTCTTGGTAGGATTCCCCATCCTTTGACACTCATCATAGTGAGAGGTATACTATTGAGCATCTTTATGTAATGTTGGCCAATAGTAACCAACTTGTAATATTTTGTAGGCTGTCCTCTTTGCTGCATAATGTCCTCCACATGGTTCATCATGGTAGTCATGAAGGATATCATGTATTTCATATTCTCTTCTACATATTCTTAGAACATGATCTGGCCCAAATTTGACTAGATATCCTGCCACCTAAGTATATGTTGTACTCTTTCTAACGATTTTGTGTCTTTCCCAGTAGGAAAAATGATGAGGAAACCTCCATGTCTTCAAACAGTTTTCTATGTTAACAAACTAGGGGGTTTGTGTTGATATTGTAAAGAGGTGTTCAACTAGAAAATGGTAATCTATCACTCATTCTATAGGAGTTGTTAATCTTGATAAGAAATCTGCAACAACATTATGCTTTCCTAGCTTGTCAATAATGGTTAGATCAAACTGTTGCAATAATAAAAGCCACCTGATTATTCTACCAATAATATCAGGTTTGTTCATTAAGTATCTGATGGAAACATGATCAGTGTGTACAAAAAATTGATATCCTATATCATAATGACTAAACTTGTTAAGGGCGTGGACTACTGCTAGAAAATATTTTTCAGTGACAATGTAGTTTAACTCTACACCAGACACATTTTTTCTTATGAAATAGATTACACAAGGCTTCATATCTTCATTCTATCCAAAAACTACTCCTATCAATTTATCTGAAGCATCAATATGAATATGGAAAGGAAGAGTCCAATTAGGACCCTATAGAACATGAGTTGTTGTGAGTCTTTCTTTGACAGTTTCAAATGCTTCTTGACATTGTAAGGTCCAACAATAGTCTATGTATTTGTATAGAAATGTAAATAGAGGATAGGCTATTTTACTGAAGTCTTTGATGAATCTCCTGCAATAACCTCATTCCCAATAAAAATTCTAACACAGTTTTGTTTCAAAGGGGTAGGTAGCAGCGTGATGATCTTTATTTTATTTTTGTCTAGTTCAATCCCTATAGAGGAAAAATGATGTCCTATCACAGTTCACTCATTCATCATCATATTGCACTTTTCATGGCTGAGGGAGAGATTCATTTCTTCACACCTCTAGAGAAATTTATCAAGATTGTCTAATGCTCCATCAAATGTGTTTCCATAAGGAGTGAAGTCATCCATATAGATTTTCTCTCTGGCATGGATAAATTTTGAGAATATACTAAGTATGGCTCTCTGAAATGTGGTTGGGGAATTACATAGGCCAAATGGGAGGAATTTATAAGAAAAGGTTCCCGGGGAAAGGTAAAGGTTGTCTTGTCCTGGTCCTCAAGATTGATATGAATATAGTTATATGCACTGAATCCATCTAGGAATGAGAAATATTCCTTCCCAGCTAAGACATCTAAAACTTGGTCAATGAAGGGTAGATGGAAATTATCGTTTCTTGTAGCTTTGTTTAGTTCCATGTAATACACACATATCCTCTACTTAACATTCTTTTTAGGAACAATAACCAAGGGGGAGAGCCATTCACTATTTGATATTTGGATAAATGAAACCAACATCTAATAGTTTCTTGTTTGACAATGTCTTTTAATGCAGGGTTCATCCTTCTTTGAGGATTCCTAATAGGTTTGCAGTCTTCCTTGATGTAAATATGATGGGTACAGATGGAAGGGTGGATTCCTTTCATATCCTTGTAATCCCATGCAAAAGTTGCAATATTTCTTTTCAGAACAACTAGTAATTTTTGTTCTTGTTGATCAATAAGTTTTGTGTTGATTTTTAACGTTTTTGAAGAGATAATTTCTACAATTTTGACAGTGGGATTTTTAGTTTCAGTTGTGAATAGTTATTCCCGTATTTATCTTTTCTTATCAATAGATTTTTCAGATTCAATTTCATCTTTTATTCCTTCTATTCTCACATCAACAAGTTTTGATTTTGCAAGAAATTTGTAATGAAGGTGTCTTAATCAATTTTGTTACTAGCCAAGGCTGTACTAATTGTGTATATAGGATAGGTAGTAGTTTGGACCAGGTCTTGATCTTATTCTTCCACCCATGATGGAATATTTTATGTCATTAATGGCTAGGAAGGGGGATAAAGAACAAGATGTTTTTGAGACTTCCCATTAGTGATGGTCATGTTCCCTATCCTATAGTTGATATATGCATATGTTGTGGCCAACCAAGGTCTTCCCAAGATAAGAGGATATCCATTGAACATATATTTGGTTTGGAAGACCAAGAATTCAGTGGGATACTCCCAAGAATCAATAGAGAGTATTATGTCTTCCAACATCCCCTTAGCAATTACCGTGGATCTATCTGCAAGTTGAAGCACAATGGGTGTATCTCTTAAGGATCCCTAAAGGTTTAGTCTCAACATGGTATCTCTTGTCATAAAATTTATAACAACCCCTATATCTATGAGAGTGTTTTGGATCAATATTTTTTTAATGTGTACATTTAATAAACGGCTTCCTAGATCCAAATACTTAGGAACACTTATCCTTCCAAGCATAAGGTCAACTAATTGTCCTATAACATTGATTGTAGGGGTGTCCTTTTTCTATATCCCTGGTATTTTGATGCATTATTCTTTGATGAATATATTATAAATAGGTACATCCTTAATATCTTTTAGGAGAGGTAAATTCACATAAGTTTTTGAGTTCTCTTGAGAGTTCATTCCCTTCATATGTATAGGCATTCTTAACATTCAACCTTATAGGATAAGGTGGGACTTGAGGTTGTGGTAAGATAACATCATATTTTTCAAGCTCTAAATCCTTTATGGGATTTGGGGGTTCTTATAAGTCTTTTCCTAATCTAAGGTTCATTCCTTATACATCTAAGGAGTAAGTCTGATATGTGTCTTCCTTGTTGTACATAGGTTGAATCTGCTTATCATTTGGATTGCGAGAATATTGAGCAAGTAATGGTGGTTGTTTAGAAGGAAAAAATATTCCAAATAGTGTTATTGAGTTGAGGAGGAGGATGCATCAATGTTGGTTGTTGAACATTTTGAGGCCTACATCCTTGTGGAGGATGATTTCACTGATGATTTTGGGTTTGTGGCAAACTAGGGAATGGTTGGTTCAGAGAAGGAATAGGTTGGCCTTGGTATTTCCGTTGATTTGGAGCTGCCCAAGGAGATTGGTTAGGATTATACCAAGGTTGAGAAGGCATTTGTGTATTATATGCACAAAATTTTTGAGAATGATTTTAGCTCATACATGTTTGGAAGGGTCTTGGTTCTCCAGGCCATCTCTGATTGATGAAGCATACTGACTCCACATTCTCTTCTGCTCCTTGAAACGTAGCTTTTAATCCTGGAAAAGAAGGACATTTTTCAGTTGCATGAGATTCTTCACAAATACCACAAACATATATAAGGTCAAGGGGACTTTCATTCCTAGGATGCCATTTGGTGCATCTAGGGAAAAATACAAATAATTCCTTTTCTTCTTCCTCATGTTTCTGCAAGGTATCCATTTACATAGCTAATTAATGCAAAATGTCATTTTTCGTATCTTCTAATAATCCTCCTATATCAATTTTTTTTATAAGAATTGAAGGATTAGAAGATTGTGAGACCATTCATTTACCATTTCTACCTTTCTTCCTTGAGGATATGGAATGCTTCTTAAATATTTTCTTGATATCATAATCATCCAGTAAATATCTCCATTTGATAAGAGATTCAATGTCTCCATGAGATCTTCTGTTACTCCTCTAAGTAAGACAAGCTTAAGTGAATCTTCATCTAGAGTGCAATTGTGAGCTCTTTTATAGCTTGGTTGGAATCTCTCTTCAAAATCTTCTAAATATTCGTTAGTTCTTTGAGTCATTTTGAGTGAGTTACATATCTGGATGTACATGCAGATCCAATTTGAGATTAAGTCGATCCATCAATTAAAGAAAGACCAATAATGGAGACAGTTCCAGACAATTACTTTGATCCAGTTCAATCGGGATAACCCTTAGTTATGAATATCTCATCTCTTGTATCCCTTTATCTGCAATAGTCCATGTACTTTCAATTGAAGGTGTTCTTCATTTGGTCCTAGCTTGTGATGTTGTTTCCTTCTAGGCTCATGAATCATCTTAGAGATGAATCCTTCAGAGTAGAGGGAAAGAGTTTGATCTTTTATTCATCTGTCATATAATCATATGTTATGCATACAACTACAAACTCAAAAGGTGTTAGAATATTCTGAAACAAGACAATGGAAGTGAGGTAAGGTAGAATGATTAATGTTTTTCATTTTAGTTTCTCCATTGGTTTCTCATATAGGAAACTCAAAAAATTCTACCATATCTTCTTCAC